>VDFB02392870.1:0-34163 GCA_007258455.2 Sequoia sempervirens | reverse complement strand
AAAAATCCTTGGTTTCCAAGTTTCATTTAACATTTACATTGCATTCATTGTCAAGTAACATATCATTGTAATACATTACATATCATCAAACATTAGATGGTTTCAACTACGATAACAAGAGAGACACTTCACAATTAAAACTCAGATGAAGAGGTAAATTTGAGACCTGTTCACAGTCCTTAAAGTGCATCCTTTCAGTCATAGAATGAACAACATCACATGCCCAAAACTTATCACAAAGAGGCCAATACAAGAAGTAATCAATTTCTGGATGTCCCTTCACATTAAACAGTCAAATACAATGTCAAGTCCACCAAAAAATGCAGATTTCAGACTCCTTAAGCTGCAGATTAGAGCTCAGTCATGAAGACCCAAAACATAGGAAAGTGGCGCAGCTCCCTAGGAGGGCGATTTGATTTCTAAAATCAGAAGTTCACCAACAAATGCAAGTGAATAGTCACCATGGGGCACCCAGTAATGAGGTTTCCAATGAAACAATACCCAAAAAGAGTTTCTTACACACCACGGAGATATGACCTGTTTGGTACTCAGGAATAGCAAGTTTCATACCTCAGAAAATTATATCATAACTCAGAAAATGAGGAAAGTCAGCTGCAAACTCACTCCAAAATGGAGTAAACCACCCACCAAGCCAAAACTTTGAAACCCAACTCAAAACACTGAATATAACTTCATATTTTCACCTCCAAAATTCACCAACTACCAAAAAACTTAGAAATGTGATGAACAACACTCCAACCAGCTAGGGTGGATATTTCACCACTGAAACCAGCAACCAAGAAGAGGGTTTTCATCCTCAAGCAGCAACATAGAAATCTTGAAACAATTCAGCACCATAACTTTATGTCATTTAAAGCTAAGATATCCAAATGGGAGCCTCAAATGAGAATTTATAGAGTGAGGAATAGATTATGGCAACTTTCATTTCATTTCCCTCCATTTCACCCTTTTGAAAGTAACATGAAATTATCCCAAGAGGGGCGTCCATCCTTTTGCCTCCAAAAATTTCACTTAAAAAATAAATAAATTATCATTTAAGTCCCAACTAGCCATCCCACCTTATGAGGCATTACTTTAGCCTTAAAAAAAATGATAAATAGCCTCCCTATAAGTAGCACACAAGGAAGAACACTGGCCCTCTTTTAAAAACATCACCTTACTAGGCCAAGGGGTACAATTCATGAACCCATGCCCCCCTCAGTTAAGTTATAAAGCAATATTATAAAACTTAAGTGATAATAAATCAAATATGAATCTGATCACCATTAGGACTCACCACTGTTGTAAATAGAAAGCACTACACTAAGTTGCTGGATAGCAGCAAAAATCGTTTGGGGAAAAAATCGGCAAACCAAAAGTTTAGGAGTTTTTGAAAAAATAAGGAAAAAATCGGAAAAAAAATTGGATTTGGAAAAAAAACATAAAAAATTTGTAGAAAAAGAGACAAATACTACAATTTTTTGAAATTTAAGGTCATTTCCATAGCATAGAGATATAGAGAGCAAATTAAATAGAGATTTTAACCCTTGAATTATAGAAAGCTTGCATGTTGTTTATCAAGTTTATGTTTGTTGAGCTTAAAGGCATCTGTTTCTTGCTTAGGTTGTGAACTAAAGATCGGTTGGAGCACCTCATACAATACAGTAGTGTATATGTGAGATATGGAATCAATTGTAATGTAAAACCTTTGCAGAAATGACATCCGAGAAAAGTGGAAAAGGCTAGTGTATGGAATCATGAATGATACAAGTGACCAAAAGCTTTGAGAAGGCAATGACATGAATGAAATAAAATGGAGGATGAAAAAGTAAGCGTGATAAAATAAAGGATTTGCTAAGGGTTAAAATCTTAGGCAGATACTCTTTAAATTTGTGCAAGCTTGAAATTAGAGACAGTGCATTACTAGCCCAAGAGAATGGTTAAAATCTCAGGCAGATACTCTTTAAAGTTGTGCAAGCTTGCAATCAAAGAATGGAGTTTGAATTCAGGGTAATGCACTATCTCTAATTTCAAGCTTGCAAAATGATGTCTTTGAATTATAGACATAATCTGCATGCTTGGCATAAAAATGGGTGCAGGATTGAAATCCTTCAAGAGCTATATTACAAGTTTTGAACATGAAGTGAAATTATTTTTAATATTCTCTATGTAAAGTAAAGTACCTATAGGCTATGCAGGTTATAGATTTAGTATTAGACATTTACATACTTTCATTTCATTGTTGTAGTCATCATCAATGAGGAACCTCATCGTTTTTCATTTTGGAATAGTACAACCTTGGACATTTTGCAAGAGTTAGCTAAAAAACTAGACCAAAACATGATAACCCTGCAAGCTCAGAGGGGGAAGACTATAATTGATTTGACTTGACATTTAGATGATGATTAATCTATGACATAAAGAGAGACAAAGTAGTATGATCATTGATTTTTGTATAGGCACCACAAATGGTTTTTTTGGGGACTTTGCTACAAACTTGGGCCATGTGAGGACTTCAAAATCTCTGGGAAAAATTTGATCAATGTTTAATCTGAGGGCAATAGAGTCGAGCCTATCACCTAACATCTAAACAGATGATGAACTTAAAACGATACCATAAAGTTATTTACAATTTGGACTGATTTGGTGTAGACTGCTCATTCTTTGTGTAGGTTTCATATGTACATTTTTGACTAACTTGGTCATCAAAGTTAGCTTATGAAGTTTTCTTGACATGAAGGTGGTAAATGCTATAACCATTTATAAGTTCACCTTACACAGGCATGACTAGTGAAAATGGCTGGAATTGCTTATTTTAATTAATGAAGAATCCCTTGCTTTATTTTACTGTGGTTTACTTTATTTTAGGGCATACTGACAAGATTGCAATCTTAAAGTTCAAAGCAGAAAGGAACTTTTCTATGCGTGTATGTAGGGCAAACTAGAGAGTTAACAAAAGACACCCTTAACTTATCGTGACCCTGATTTATAGTAGAAAACATGCCAAATTTAGGGTTTTTAAATGTGAAAGTTGTTAGGGTGATTTATGGCGATTTTTTCGCGATTTTAACTCGAAAAAATTCGCAATTTTCAACAATTTTTTGCCAAACAACAATCTGCAAAAAATCCTAAAAAAATCAAGGAAAAAATCGGTAACCTTGAGGATTTTTAAAAAATTGCAAATTTTTAAGGATTTTTGCTTCTATGGTATATTGCAATGTTATTGGGCATTGTTGTTTCACCCCTCGTACCCTGCAAATTCTGGTCTTGTTTGGGTCCATTACGAGTTTGGCCAAGGTCTTGTCGAGGCACCTTGTGTCCTCTATGGGTCCTTCACAAAGCAAAGGACCTGGGGGCCCCGGGCAGGACCCTAGCTGGACCCGGGAAGGACCCACGTAGGAGGACAAAACAAAGTGCAAAAAACATTTAAAAAACACAATTTTACCTAATAGAGTGCAAAAACTGACTTGTATTGCCTTGGCTGACCTAATCAAAACTCATTTTGCAAACTCAAAAGGGCAAAAACACCATTATTTGCTTCCAAGCTGAAATATTGATTTTTGAAGGTTTTCTCTTTTTTCTCGAAGGTGATTTTTCTCGAAGGTGAGAGCTACAAAGGAGTTCAACATATAGAAACAAGGCAGAAATAGTTGCACTAAGAAGATCTAACCATTGAAGGTGAGTGGAACTTTCCTTTTTTCTGAAGTTTTCAATAATTTTTTTGAAGATTTTTCATGTTTTTATTTGGTTTTTTAGTAAGTTTTGATTTTACTAAATAACTTTTTATGCAAAATAAGGGGTTACAATGCCCATTTTTTCTAAAATAAATTAGTTGTGTTGTTAATTTTTAATATTTTTTAATTTTAGGTTCATAACTTACACAGAATAGTTGGTAGTTCTGGTTAAGTTGGCATAGATGCAGAGAGTCAATTGAAATATGATTCATTATCACTTCTTTGACAACATACGAAAATGATTCAACAAATTCTCAGTGGTGGGGTTTGTTTGGTGTTGTAGCCAATGTGGAACTACATATATGAGCTCTTACTTTCGAATGAAAGCTCATTTATGCGCTATTCCTTTACAAGGAATAAAAGTTTTCCTTGGGCCAAATAAAAAGGAGTTGTCAAAACACCAAATTTTGGCTTATATTAAAGAACAAGAGGAGGTTGACATGACATGCAAAAAATCAAAGTCTATGGCACATCCTCTTACTAAGAGAAGCTTGGAAAGACCTCCTAGTGGCTTATCACAATCAAGTGGCCCACATCCTTTCATGGAAATGGCACAATCTTCTGAAGGAGAAAATACTTCAGCTACATGAAAAAGAGGCCCATTGGAGAAAGCCTTTGAAAATAAAGCAAGGGAGATTGCAGATCAGAGCATTGCTCGTTGCATTTATGGCAATGGGCTTCCTTTCAACATTGTTAGATCACCTTATTGGTGGTAAATGGTGACAACCCTTTCTAATACAACTTCTAATTATGTTTCTCCTGGGTATGAAAAGATGCGAACCACATTATTGGTGAAGGAGAAATTTTCAACAGAGGCAGTATTGAGAGTAATCAAGGATACATGGGTTGAAACAGGTGTGTCCATCATTTCTGAATGATGGAAAGATTGCAAAAATAGACCATTGATCAATGTTATAGCAATGCCCCTAAAGGAACGATGTTTTTTAACGTAGTTGATTGTGAAGGGAAAATAAAAGATGCAAGTTTTATTGCCAATATCCTCATACATGCCATTGAAATGGTGGGGTTTGAAAGTGTTGCCCAAGTCATAATGGACAATGCTAAAAATTGTGGGGCAGTGATGCAGAGCATCATGACGAACACCAACAACAACATCATTTATTCAAGGGAATTTCAATCCCAATAGAACCAGGAGAAGATCAAATACAAAACACCAAAAATATTTACTCTTCCACCAAAATCTTACACAATTCCACTTTGTTCTTCATTCTACAAATTTACAAACTTTAAGGCATCAAGTTAGTATTCCATTTTGACAAACCATACTCCAAATCATCATCATTATCAAGTTGATCAAAAATCAAACAAAACTCAAATCAGGACCTTTGAAGACAGTCCCTTCATGCACCATGCCCATTAGTGTCTCTACAAAATTTTAACAAGTTTCAGTTCAACAACCCACATCATAACACACCAAGCAATCACCAACTTACTCATTCACCAAGTCAACACATTTTGCTTACCAATTACCAAATCTTCAGACATCTCTAATCTTAGTATCATGACAGATACAAATCAACCATACCTCTGTTCCTCAGACTGTCCTTTTTGCCATCAAGTCATCATTCAACACCATCAAGCATATTGAGAACACAACTCCTATACCTTCAACTCTGTCTTCTTACTTCATCCAAGCATAGAATCACCTGTAACATTACTATTTGACAGAACAATCCACATATGCTGCTACACAACTCTGTTATATCAGGACTTCAATTGCATGTACTCAAATTTCTATTTTACACCAAGATTCCTCACTGTCGAAGTATCAAAACAACATATCTCATTTCTAGATGCTATCCAGGCATCCATACATCCCTGACACCATCAATTAGACAACATTATCCCAAAACCAAACTCACAGGTCACTGTTAGGACAGACTTCTATACTCTGAGCAGTCAAGGTACTACTTGTCAATGAGGCATTCATACCCTAGATTGGGTGTTTTCTCCAATCTAAGTTGAAACAACCCAAGTTATCTGCACCTTCATGAGTCTAATATAATGTACCACAACATGCTTAAAGCTTCAGATAGTTTGGTTTAAAGAAATTATCAGAACTGTGTCTTGTACGCTGGAAAAGGCTAGTAAAATAGGCCTGTTTTGCAAAGGAGTCACCCTTTTAACAACTTCAAATCACAAACCAACCATGAAAAGTCTTTAGTTGCACCATATAACACAGGATTCATTCATTTTCAAGAGTGGAAGAACTTAAAAACCCACTGTTCTATCAAACCCTTGATTCTAGGGTGAAAAGCACAAAAATCAGTGAGGGTTTCTTGTATAAGATACATGCAAACCTCAAAACCTCCGGCCAACAATTGAAACATGTCACAATACATCTGCAAAAGCATTTGGAATCATCTTCTAACCCATGCATATGATGTTCCTTCAAAACTCTATATGAAACCTCCTTCTTCAAGTGGAAAACTCAGAAATTTTGTCTTGAATCAGCAATACAACTTCATATTCTTATTGCCCCTGCACTCATAAGTATATCTACACAACACAACTTACATAAAAACATCCTACTTATCCCATCCCACCTTCCTACTAGGTTTCCATCGGTGGGATGGGCCTTAATCTTTTAAATGACTCTCAAAACAATCTAGAGACTGAAACTCAGAATCTGAGTTCAATTTACTTTATTACTGAATTTACAATTTCTATAACCTTCAAGAGTGAAAGAAGACTCTTTCTTTGATAAGAATCAAAGCTTAGAATGCTTGAATAACTATGCAAACCAAAAACAAGAACAGAAAAGCTTTCCAAAATAACTGAACAGGGGTATTTTATTGATTTTTTATGAAAATGGAATACAAGATCTGCTTTTTCTCGCCATGTACATGTTTTTATAGCTTTTTACATTCAAAAAGGCAACTTCCTATTCAACTTCCAACTGCCTAACTACTTCCTCCACCGAGTTTTCTCTTCCTATTCCTTGATTTCTTGATTTTTCTTATTTTATGCTCTTTTTGTTTGACATTTTTTTGTCAATATTGCATTATTTGCATTTTGTCCCACTTTTACAACCTAGTGACTCCTGTTATGACTTGATTACATTCAAATTATCCTTTACAAAGCATTGACACATGATTTTGACTTGAATTATTACAAAATTAACATATTGGCCTCTGAAAGGCATTTAGTGACCTGGGTGCTCCTGCACCAGGCAGTTGGGGCTATAGTGGAGGCTAGATATAGTCACATTTTTTGGACACCATGTGCTATCCACTGACTCAATTTGATAGTGCAAAAGACTGGCACACATATTGAGTGGGTCAAAACAATCTACGCGGAGGGCAAGGAGATCCAAATGTTTGTGACTAATCATCATATGTCACAAGCCATCTTCAGGACCTTCTCCAAGTTGGAGTTGTTGAAGGTAATTTAAATTATATTTTTTAATATAACTTTTTATTTTTTAATTTTAAGTTTTCATTGTTGATTTGTGACATGTATTTTAATACCATGCTAGGTTGCTGAAACTTGATTTGCATCTCACACAATCATTTTAAGACGACTTGTGAAGGTGTGAGAGGCCTTGAGTTCTATAGTCATTGTTGGAAGGTCGGTGCCATTTGTCCAACACTTCCCTCTTGATTTGTGACATGGCTTAACTGCCTTTTGTGGATCTTGTATAAATCTAGTGTTTGTATCGGGCGTAAGCAGGTCGATCTTTTGGCACAACGACAAAGCCATTGCAACAAATGGTATCAGAGCAAGGTCACGGGTTTGAACCCCAGTGGTCATGTTGGGAGGGATTGTTGGAAGGTCGGTGCCTTCGTCCCCTTGGTCGGTGCTAGTTGTCTAGTGTTTCCCTTTGGATTTGTGACATGGCTTAACTGCCTCTCATGGATCTTATATAAATCTGGCATTTGTTTCAAGCGTTAACAGGTCAATCTTTTGGCGCAATGGAAAAGCCATTGCAATAATCATCAACAACTTGTGAAGTGTATGGAGGCATTCAAGCATAGAAAGAGCACAAAAAGTAAAAGAAATGATCTTAGATGATAAGTGGTGGGCTCGTGTGGAATATGCTTTAAATTTCACCGAGCCCATTATGAGCATGATTAGGTATGTTGATACTGATCACCCATGTTTGGGTGAAATTTATGATGGCATGGATTCCATGGTGGAGAAAATAAGAACAATAATAGATGCCAAGGAACATGACCCAACAAAAACATTTTTCAAAATTGTGCAAAAGATTATTGTTGACCGTTGGAACAAGATGGCCACCCCTTTACATATCTTAGCATTTGCTTTGTGACCAAAGTATTATAGCAACAAGGTACTTTCATTGCCGAGGAGGGTGGCACCATATAGGGATGGGGAGGTTATTGTTGGCTATAAGGATTCCTTTAGAAAGATATTTTTAGATGAAGATATCCAAAGTATTGCCTTGAGCGAGCTTGGCTAATTCATATCTTCAAAACATCATGATGTTTCTGCTCTTCTAGACAATATAGGAAAAATGCTGATGAGTGGTGGTATGTACATGGTCAAGGCTCCAATTTCTTGCAGCCTCTTGCAATTAAAATACTCTCCCAAGTATGTATCTTTTTATTTATTTGTTTTTTTGTTTTTCATTCGATGCTATTTATGCTATATATTATTGGCAAGTAAAATTAAATACTAAATGTTGTATGCATACTCAACAAGTTGCAAGTTCTTCAGCTGAACGGAATTGGAGTACATACTCCATCCACTTGGTCAAGCACAATCATTTGGGTGCAAAAAAAGCAAAGGATTTGGTCTATGTACACTCCAACCTTCGTCTCTTGTCGCATAAGAAACCTGAATACAATGAGTGTGTGATAAAGAATTGGGATGTAGCCCCCGATTGTGCTGATTTAGATGCTACAGTTGCACAACTTGCCTTAGCTTCTATAGACGACGTTGAGGCAACTGCTGCATTTAACACACCTAGTGGGAGTGGCAATCCAATTGATACTGGTTCAAAGGAAATTGAACCAATTATGGACCTATTGATGCGTGTTTTATGACACAACAAACATTCTAGAATAAAGTGTCAAAGACGCTCTATCCCCTCTTGAAAAACTACCTCGTATGCTAAGACTACAAGAAAGATCATATGGTAATTCCAATGTTTCAGTTAGGTGTGGATGAGCTCTGTGGTTTGATGTGATTATGCTGGTAACACAAAGGGACTTACGCTAGGCTTGTTCAATTCACAATGAAGGTCTAGACAATGAAGCTCTATTGTTTGGGTCATGGATCAAACAAACTAAAAAGGAGATAAGGGTTCAGAAGTTCTAATCTACTCCTAAGAATTCAAGAGACGGTATTGACTTGGTGGAACCAATAACCACGTTTCACTTCGCCACGCTCAACGACAACTACACAAAGGGGGTGCAATCTTCAAGGGAATGTGCTTATGATTTTCATGTCATGAATAACTACCATCAAATCGAACAATAATTATCCAGACAGAAGTTAAGCATCCACAAAATAAGCTTAGGCTAACTTTACGCATTGAATGAAAATCATCCATTCAAAGAAAGTATGAGCAAAAAGTTTCACCATAAATCAATACTTATCAAATCTTGCATTCATCTAACATACATGAAATAAAATCTAAACTATGATGAGGGATAAGAACCATAACAACTCCAAAATAAGAGAAGTAATCACCATCAGAACAATGCATGCATTACTTATTACTTTGGCAGTCTTACAACAATTGCTTATCTCAACATGTTTTGCAACATGCTCCCATGCTTTACAAATGAGGGGGTGAGCTCAATTTATAGGCTCCCCAATTACAATTCAATGGCCAAGATTAATTTGGAATCAACGGCCGAGATTACAAAATGAAACCCTAATTAGGGTTTGTCCTAACTAACTCCTCGACCAATGAGAAAATTACATTCGAGGACACTTGTCCTTTTTACCAAATATGAACCAACAAATAAAATAGAAAGTTGTTGAATCTGGATGTGCTGACTTGGAACAATATGATTGGTCGAGGCGCCACTTTAGTACGTTGGATGTCCTCCTTGGTTACTTTGTTCTTTTTCCATGTTCTTGCCTTAGAATATTTTTTCCTGCCAATGACTCTATCCTTTGTGCTTTGATCTTGGATGACTTTGGCTTCGTCTTCTCACCTCGCCTTGGAGCACCTGTTTAGACTTGAAGTTATTAAGTCTTTCTTCCCGGATTGCTTTGGAATTTCTTCAAGTGCCTTTTTGTGCTCAAATAAACTTCACCGGTCGATTTGTCTTCAATTTTGAATTTGGCTTGCGTAAGTTGGATGTACTTGACGATGTGCTTGTCATTGTCTTCATGATGCCAAATTCTTGGCGGACTTCCCGTTGGTCTTGTGATGTGTAAGGGTTGACTCCCCAAGTTTTCTTTCATCTCCCTTCAAGTCGGACTTTACACTTTCTTTGCCATTTTCCTCTTTGAAGATTTGCCTTGTGTAGTCATCCACCTGCAGGAAACAAAATAAATAAATTTAGATTTTCTCTCTCCTAATTTCATTTTCAGGCTTTTAATTTTCTCCAAAATGGCTAATTTATTTGATTTTATCTTTATTTTATTTAGCCATGGAAAAAATTATTCATCAATCCCAATGTTGGATGAAGATTTTCATTTTCTCTCTCCTGAATTCTAGCTCGAAGCTAAATTTTTAACCTTCTCTCTCCTGAAGTCACGGTGAATTTTGTGTCAAATTTAAAGTAAACTTCATACTTCTCTTCGTCATTTTCATCTTGGCACGAGCACATTCCATATTTAACTCTTCATTTCTATCTCCCGAAATCGGACTTCTCATCGTTTGCCATACTCTCTCTCTACAAGTTGGACTTGGTGAACATTTTTCCATGGCGGACTTTGCATATGCTTTGTCTCTTTTCTAAGTGCCAAGGTAGGACTTTCCTCTTGTCCGGACATTCTCACCATTCCTTATGGCGGACTTTGGAGACTTCCATTTCAAATGTAAGGCAGACTTCAAAAAGTTCTTGCCATTGCCTTAGGCAAATTTTTCCTTCCAAATTTATTTTGCCATAACTTTCTTTCCGTCCATTTTATTTCACCATAATTTTCATCTTCCAAATTTATTTGGCCATAATTTTCTTTTGTCCAATTTTATTTGGCCACAATTTTTCTTTCGTCCAATTTTATTTGGCCATAATTTTCTTTCGTCCAATTTTATTTGGCCACAATTTTTCTTTCGTCCAATTTTATTTGGCCACAATTTTTCTTTTGTCCAATTTTATTTGGCCACAATTTTTCTTTCGTCCAATTTTATTTGGCCACAATTTTTTATCTTCCCAAATCTCAGGCGAAAATAAATCTTGGATTTAGAAAAATATTTCTCCAAGTATGGCGAATTTTCTCAAGGTGCCAAGAATATTTTAAAATATTTCCAAGGCTGAAGCCTAGGCAAAATTCTGATTTTCTCATAGTTCTCTAAGTATGGCGGACTTTGTTCATTGTTAAGCCATGTAATTTTAGCTTATGCATCAAGCCACTTCACCTTTTTCCATATGGCGGACTTGCTAATTGCTTAGGCCATCTCTTAATGCCTAAGGCGGACTTTACTTGTTTTTGTGCCATGACTTTCTTGTTGAGGGCGGACTTGGCAAGTATTGAAGCCATTTAAAGGGCAGACTTCACCAATTTCCTAGCCATTTAACATTTGACTTAGGGCGGACTTGGCACATCTTCATGCCACTGAAGGGGGACTTCACCTTTTGGCTTGCCACTTCTTCATTTGCCTATGGCGGACTTCATCCATTTTCTTGCCATTGTTGGGCGGACTTCACCCTATGGCTTGCCACTTTCATTGTCTGGTTGGGTGGACTTGGCATTCATCCTTGCCATTGCTGGGCGGAGTTGCCTTCATGTCTTGCCATTGTTTCTTCTGGCTGAAGCCTCTTTGACATTAACTTCTTCCTTCTCCATGCTGGTTGGACTCCATACTTAGGCGATTTCATCATGAATTTCAGTCTCTTCCATGAATTTCTCATATTTCTTGACTGGTTTTTCAGATTATTCACCATTTTTCTGTGATTTTCCAGAATTTCACCATGAATTCAAAAAATTTCAAATCGATTTTCTGAGAGTTCTGTTGGGTTTTTGGAACTTCTGAGTGGATTTTTGAAATTCAGGACCCTTCCAAAAATATAAACTTTCTAAAAATAGTTTTTTTCCAAAAATAGCAACTTTCTAAAAATAGACCCTAAAAAATAGGGATCTCAGAATTGCTCAAAAGTGCCAAAAAAGTAGGTCCTAAAAAATAGGGGGCCAAAGTGAAAACCCTAAAAAGTAGGAGGTGTCAGAATTGACTAAAACGATAGTCGATCTTCGTCTCCTAGGCCTCGTAAGCACAATGATGACGCTTGCATGATGATCCAGGCTCAAATTCTTTTACTCGACTCGAGTGACCATTCCAAAACTTAAACTCCTCATTGCAAAAAGACTGGTGATAAGCAGTTGTGACGCCAAGGCAAAACCAAAAAGCAAAAAAAAAACGAAGGGTCCCCATTTGCAATGGGGCGATGTGTGAAAAGGTCACAACAGGACCACGACCTTGATGCTTTTGATGAAGAAGAATTTGAAGACTACTAATTTAAATATTAATTGTAATTTGAACTTTCAATGTGTAATGACATTTTAAGACTTGAGTATTTACAATTTTGCAAACTATGAATATGATTATATGAGGTATTTAAATATTCTTTTATTGGTAATTATGTTTAATAGTTTATCATTGTTCTTATAATTAAATTTATAATTTTGAACATGTTCATGTTTATATATATATATATATATATATATATTCCCACACCATATCCGTATCTGAACCCGTACCCAAACTGGTAACTTAGGTAAATTGCAAGTAATATATGTTTTCTTGGACAACACTGTAAAGTCTTGAATCAAATTTGCATATAAATTTTTTCTACTTTCACCAACTTGTACCAATAAGCATCTCGTCAAACAATTGATGGAAGAATGAATTGAGTTTGCTTATGAACAACACTAATTTAGCATGGTAATTTCATTGTCCAAATTCACAAATGATGTTGCCCTATCATGTCCAATATTATTACATTCAACCATTCTCAAGAATTTGGGAATTTACACATAACTTAGTCACTATAAATCTGTTGTTAACATTTTTATCATTCTAGAAATATACATAGGAATTGCATGAATGCACACCAAATTATGTATTTGATAATGCTTTCAGGTGAACTGGATTTAATAGAAAATATCCAAGTTACAAGTTTGGTTTTGGGTTCATGTTTAGGGTTCGAGGATCCGATTTGCCGATTGGGCAAAAAAAATTTTCGGGGTTGGGTTTGGTAATACAAAACATATAAAAATCAGAAATCTATACATATTTGCAGCAGTAATTAAGTTCAGAATATACCACCATATTAATAATCAAATAACATAGCAAAAATACACCACCACTTTCATAATTATATTAAAATATTAGTGATACTCAAATGTCATGATATAGAATTATAAATTAAAGTTCAAACATAAAAATGTCAATCAGCCATTATTGATCATTGATCAATTTGAATCATATGGTTCATCAAAAAAAACATCATCAGCAATAGCATCATTAGATGCTACATTTTGTGTAGAACCAAAAATAGCATCAATGGCACTCGCACAAGCATTGCCACTAGCACTGACACTACCACTCTATGCTCGATAGCTGCTTCAGGCTCATAGTCATCATCAATATCAAGTGCAATTAAATGACTTGTGGAAGCATCCAAGTCAAGTTGCTCTGGCTCAATATGCCACTTCCTTGTGTCTCCTTTGTAGGAACTTTGCTTGTGTGTATGGAGGCGCAAGTTTGAATCCACATACACCAAGTCCTCCGCCCTTTTATGAATGTAGCCAATTGCGCTTTATTGAGTGGATGGAGTATGTGCTCCAATTCCTCTCAAAAGAAGATGAACTAGCAACCTATTAAGACCAAATTAATAGTTAAGAGTTACAAAACTTAAGTAAACAAAATATAAATTAAAATTAATATTACAAAATATAAATTATAAAACTTAAATTTAAAAAATTAAAAGATAAAAGAATTTGACTGTAAAACTTAATTGGGATAAAAAAATTATTGCAAGAGGTTGGAGGTGTGTGTATTCTTGGCCATAGAAGTGCCACCAACTATGAGCATCAACCTTGGACTTGTCTTGAAGAGCATCAAGACCAACACCACTGGAGCATGCAAAACTCATGAACTCAGCCCTCATCCGATCGCATTGGTCACAATCACTGAAGAGTCTACGAAGTGCTGCTTTGTACGCTTGAGCCACTTCAGCATCTCTATATGGAGCAACTCTTGATGAAGCATGAAGTATCTCAGTACTATAATATTTAGGACTCAATGCAAAACAGAGAAGATGCAACAGAGTGGTCATTTTGGTCCATCTATCTACAATGATTTCATGTAGCTCTTTGAAGAAATTTTCTTTAGAATCTTCCTCTTTTGCATTGATGATGGTTTTCATCTTCTCAATCATTGGGTCGATACCATCATATACTTCGCCCAAACAAGGTCTATCTATGTCAGTGTAACGGATCATGCTCAATATGGGCTCAGTGAAACTGATGAGATACTCAACATGATCCTACCAACCATCATCTAGGATCCTTTGCTTAAACATATTTGCCCTTTCAGTGCTAGATTGCTTCCATATAGACCAATTGGGGCTGATGACCATATTACAGAGTGTCTCACGAACCTTCATAAGTCATCTCAACACAATTGTGTTGGAGGAAAAATAGGTCTCAGCAACTTGTTTCAAAATCAAAATTAAAATTAAATATAATTTAAATTTTATAAAATCAAATTTTAAAATTAAAAGAAAATTAAAAATATTGAGAATTAGCTTACCTTCAACAACTCCAATTTTGAGAAGTGTCTAAATATGCCTTGTATATGGTGGTTGGTGACAAACATTTAGATGTCTTCGGCCTTAGCATACCCCCATTTGATCCACTCAATTTTGGTTCCAATTTTTTGTAGAATTAGATTGAGGGAGTGGACAGCACAAGGTGTCCAAAAAATGTGTGAATACTTCTCCTCAATCAATAATCCAACAACCCTACAATTTTTTGCATTGTCAGTTACAACTTGCACAAAATTTTGATGGCCCACTTCTTCAATAGCTTGACAAAGGATGTTAGCAATAAATGGACCAGCCTTCACTTGTCCTTCACAATCACTTCTCTCAAAAAACATTGCCCCTTTAGGGCACATGACAATAACATTCATCAATGGGCGAGTTTTTGCATCTTTCCATCCATCAGAAACGATGGTCGCTCCTGTTTCGATCCACGAATCCCTTATGAGCTTCAAAGAGTCTGCTACATGTTTCACCTCTTTCTCTAATAAGGTGCAACGCACCTTCTCAAAACCTGGGCCTTTATACCCCTTTGGAGCCTCATTAATAGATTTCACCATTTTTTGCCAATATGGTGAACGAACAACGTTGAATGCTAATCCATTGGCATAGACACATCTTGCTATGTCTTGATCAACAATCTCTCTTGCCTCATTTCGAAATGAAGCTTCCAATAGTCCCTTAGATCTTTTATTTGTAAAGGGCACGGTTTTCTCTTGAGGGATGGACATAAATGGATGGCTATCTATAGGTGGAAAACAAGAAGGCAGTGTAGGGGGCTTCATCAATTGAGATCCTTTCTTCAAAGGATGATTTGCTTTAAGATTGCTTGCTCTTTGGTTTGCTTTTTCTTGCTCAGCAATATATCCCAACATTATATTTTCTAGAATACCTTCGTTGTTTTCACCTGGACAAGTTTTGATACCTAGTTCAAGGATCCCACACAAGTGCCCTTTCACTCGACTGAATGGGCTCGAATATTGAACATGGAAATGACTACAAATCCAAATATATGCTCCACCACCTGGAAGTTGTTAAACCATTTCTACATATTCCAAAGGGGAGAGTTTGGGTTTTTTTTGAAACAAGATTGGGTTGAGCCTGAGGAGGTACCCGTTGCCATTGTAATACAAAATACCTAAGGCACAACATATTGAAATTTTGGTATTGATTCATTGAAACTAAAAGAATTAATTTTAAAAAAATGAAAAAATTGAGCATGTGTTATAGACATTTAGAGGAATGAAAGCAAAACAAAAACTAAAAAGCAAAACAAAAGAGTTCATTTGTTAAAAAAGAAATTTAAAAAAATAATCAAAAAACCTACCTCTTTTGAAGAAATCTTGCTCTACGATCTTCTTGGCAACAAAAGGACACTTGCAAGTGCTTAGGAATAGCACAACAACCAACTTCGAACAATCAACGATCAACCTTCAAGTCTATTCAAGCTTGTGTAAGAAAGAGAGAAAGTTCAGCAATGGAGGCAAAAAACCTTGTTTTTCATTAACAAGTTGTTAAATGAGTATCTTTTTACCTATTTCATGTGTTACAGGCAAATATTAGGGTTAGAGGGAATATATTAGTCTTTAGAAGTCAACAAAAAATAAAAAAAATAATTAAAAATTGCAAAATCAAGTTGAAAAAGTCCGACTAGGCGTGAAATTGACCCAAGTTCGAAAAAAACGGACCCTAACCGGACCCACGGTCAAGGTTTTGAACCTTGATTGGACCCACAGTCAAAAATCCAAACCCAAGTTGAATTTGTTTCGAACCAGACCTGTTTGGTGAACCTGTATCGAACCGAACTGGAGCCTGGCTTTAGACCGGGTGAACCGGTAACTTAGGAAAATATGGATACAGATTATATAAAATGTGTCTGACATGAAAATAGCTTTTTGTAGCTAAACAATGAATGTATTCTAAACATTGATATCAAAGTATTGTGTTTTACAACTTCTTCATGCGCTCCCTATGCAACATTATTTCTTGCCACATATATGTTTCCCTAAGTAGCGGCTAATATAGGGTGCAGTTCCTTAAAGTAGACATACGTGGCCAAGGAGGTGCACAAGTCTCTAGAACTATAGGCAGCAACTCTTTTAAGAGATGCGGTGGCTTCTTTGAAAAGTCTTCCCTCCACGTCATCTATACCAAGACCAAATTGTCTTGGCGCCCTCAAACACTGACTGTAGCTTCCTTTAAAGGTGATGGATTTATTATTGAAGGCTTCAATTGGAAAAAAGTAGAGTTATTAAGCCTTTTAAATATATTATATCATCCACAAGTTCCAGCAACTAGCTTGGCTTATAATAATTATATATTCCACCTAGGAATAAAAGCAGCATCTAGGAAATGAGGACTCAAGCAGCAATACAAATATTGGAGTGTTCCATGTATTCTTTAGCGCCTTCCTCAAAGGATACAATGGTTAATATAAACCATGAATTCTCTTTCTTTTTGAAATCTGATGCAACTAATTCTACAGCTGTGATAGCAAGATATTACTACAGAATGGATATATTAATTCGAACCTCCTATAATCCAATACAAACTCACACAACATTCCTTGGGAAAACAAAATACTATTTATTAGTCAGCCTTTGGTTAGTAGAGTAGTACGGCTAGAACATTTAGAAATAATAATATTATAATCAAACCAGCTCACATTCTGAAAACCTTTCTCTTGAAAAGATCAACTAGATGCTCTGAAATTTCTATAAGTAAATACCAATATGCTGAAATTCATCTCTTAAAGAGACTTTATGAATTTCGATAATCTCTCTGACGAACATTGTGAGAAACTTGGATGATTCCTCCAACTTTGTCCAGCTAGGGTAGATTAGTCTCACTACCAAAACTAGATACCCATAGGAATTTCCACTTAGGGTTTTAGATTCCGAAGATGATGCAGGAGCATCCAGGTCCACTGGCGATCAACATCAACAAAAAAAAAAAAATTCGGTTTGGTTTTGTTGTTTTGCTTTTGGTTTTTTTTCTTTGGAGCAATTCAATTCAATTTTGGTAGTCATTGGCAAGGAGATGGAATGATGTTTTGTCATAGATTGACAAATGTCATATTTCGTTATGCATTTCGAGTTCCATATATAGACATTTCGTTGGAAATTCAAATGTTTTGAATAATTCATTTTATCCAATATTGAAGGTGATTAAAAATAAATGAATCCTTTATTTGATCAAGAATGGACAAATTTGAAGAGGAAGCTAAAAAGTCACCTTGTTTTGAATTCAATCTATATTGTTGATATGAATGCCAAGGGTCACCGCTTGGCTGGAAATACATAAATTTCCAGAAGATGATGAGTGAGGGGGCAGCTGCAGTAGATTGGGGATTGAGGGACTATTGGGGTGGCATTAATGAATGTAAGGAAAAACCATTAATGATGCCATGCCAAGGAACTAAGTTCAGGCCTCAACATAAAGAATGAAAATTGATTTAAAAGTCATGCGATTAAGACACGAGCAAAGAACATAATTTTGTTTTGCTCTGAGTTTCGACGTAGGGGAGATTCCACACTATAGAGTGGGAACAAGTCAATGCAGATTGAAACATGGAGAAGAATCAGGCACAGCAGGTTTCGATCAAGAAGTTGCTAATAGATACATAAGAGGAGAAATGCCACACGCAATCTTGAGGAATTAAAATGCAGTAAAGAATGGTGTAATATTAGAATAATTAAAATTATATCTATTTAATGGTCAATATTGTAGCATGCTGCATATATTAGATAGTTTCTATTTTTTGTTTTTGTTAACGATTGTTTTGTAATAGAAACATTTTTTCTGTAATTGTTACATATATAGTTCATTCTTTTAATAAAAATTTATGCAAATACATCGAAACTTTCCTGTTTCATGGTATTAGAGCTGAGGTTTGAAGTGGGAAAATTTTTTTCGTTTTCTCCTAGCGTGGATTTTGTCTGATTTTTTTCTTTCTCGACTCCTTGTGAATGAAAATCGTGGCTTTTCTTTTGCTTTTCGAAGGCATTTTGTGAAAATCGTGGTGTTCTTTCCATAAAAAATTCACAGGTTTTTTGAGACCGATGTGTTTTTTTTTTCCTTTTTCTGGTCATGTTTTGTTTACAGGGTTATTTTCTGCGCGATTCTCTTCTCCTTTCTACCGTGCAATAAAAACCCCCTTTTGGGTGTTTTTTGTCTTCCTATATGCATTCTCTCATGATTTTTTGGTGGACGACAAATTCTATTATCATGCTCTTTCTGGAGATGCATTTGTACTCATATTTTCTCCTTCACGCATTTTCCTAAGCGTGATTTCTTCACGAAAACCTGTACGTGATATTTTCTTGGTCTGGGCGATGCAGTTTTTTTGATGCGTTTTCTATAACACGTTCTCTGCTTTCTGCGCGCATTTTTGAAGTGCGACCTGTCGTTTGGGCATTTTTTTTAGTGCTTCGTGATTTTCTTGGTCGATTTTCAGTCATTTTCTGGCCAGCTCTTTGAGATTCGGGCTAGGGTTTTTAATAAACCCTCTGTTTTCAAGCCAAAAAAATTTTCTGATAATTTCTTTCTAGGTTTTTTGAGAAGATTTTTGGGTGGTCATCAGAATTTTTTGGGTATTTCAAAATCCATGCATTGGGATTTGTGCAACCAAGTTTTCCTTGGTTTTTGTGCTTGAAACTACCTTTGTTTTAAGTGCATTGGAATTCGTATCTTGGGTTCCATACATTCGGTTTATTTGAGCCTCTTCTATGTATCTCATTTTTTCGTGCTTTGAAAAGCATGCAAGATGGTGAGTTTGACCAACATTATGTTGGAAGGCAGTCAACGATTCTATGGCAAAAATTATAATACCTGGAAGTAGTGAATGATGACAATCTTCAAATATCGGTCTCTTGATTAGATTGTTCTAGGCACTGCTACTCGTCCCACAATGGCTGGTAAAGACTAGGAAAAGTTTGATGAGCAAAATCGTGAAGCCGTGATGCTCATTAAGCTTTCAAAAATCGATGATTAGCTTCAACAAGTTCCATTCGGCAAAATAGTTGTTGAGATTTGGGAGCATTTGAAAACCTTGCTTGAAACCTCCGATAAGAGCCGTGCGTTCTTTTTAAAGAACTAGCTATTCTCTATCATGATGGAAGAGAGAATGTTCTTATAGGAGCATCTGGCAAAGATTTAGGACATCCGTGATCAGTTGGAGGTGATTGGTCGGAAGATGGAGGGAGAAGACATGGTAGTTATCACTTCGAAAAGTCTACTGAACTCTTATGAGCACTTTGTTGAAACTCTCAACATTACATCTACTAATGTTGATTTGAAGTTTCCAGAGCTTTGTACCATACTTTTGTAGTAGGAACACTAGAAACAATAGTTTGGTAGCATTGCTTCTTTGTCCTCTACAAAGCAAGCTTTTGCAGCCAAGTTTCAGGCTAAGAATAAAGGGAAAGGTCAGCCTTCGCAGCAGAAAGGCTCAGGTTAACCTTAGGACAGCCCTAAGAAGAAGAACATTTAGTGTAATTACTACCACAAATATGGTCATATGAAGAAGGATTGTTGTCAACATTTGGCTTCTGAACAAAAGAAGCAAGGAGGGTCTCAACAGAAAGCAAATGTTGCCAAGCACACTAAGCAAAAGGAATCTACCTTTTACGCTTTTATGGCTAAAAGACCTACAGATCATGTGAAGTCCTTTGCCTGGTATATTGATTCAGGTGCTTTGCGACACTTCACCCATCGATGTGATTCATTCACAGATTTATCTCCTTTCACTAACTCAGTTATTTTTGGAGGAGGTGAAGAGTATATCATTGTTGGCAAGGGCAATGTTCAGATTCAGTTTGGTGAGAGGAATCTCATATTCCTCAATGTATACTATGTTCCTGGCATGGAACTGAACCTTCTCTCAGTCAGTCAGATTATGCGGCATTCTCCTCAGTTGGATGTGGTATTCAACGCACATAAGTGTTTGATTGTTGATCGGGAGACTTGCATCACTGTGGCTATTGGTATTGAGGATCATGGTCTATACATATTTGTGGGTACAAGTGATTCTCCAAAGTTAGCCATGGCAGCCAAAAATTCTGCTATTACCAGTCTTTGGCATCAGCGGTATGGGCACTTAAATGTGCACTATCTCTCTCAGCTAGCTTGGGAGGGATTTGTAGCTGGTTTACCTGAGATCCAGACTCAACATCATGGAGTTTGTGGAGCTTTTCAGGGTAGGAAGCAGCATAGGACACCGTTCTCGGATGGTGACTCATGGCGAGCCTTTAAGGTACTATAGTTGGTTCACGTTGATGTATGTGGGCCAATGAATACACCTTTTGTTACTGGTTGTAGATATTTCCTGCTTTTTGTTGATGATTTCAGTCGTAAAATGTGGGTGTACTTTCTTAGATAGAAATCAGATGTGTTTACTATATTTCAAAAGTTTAAGGCCTTAGTAGAAAAAGAGTCTGGCTGTTCCATAATCACTCTTAGGTCAAATAATGGGGAAGAATTTTGTTCCACTGATTTCTCCAACTTTTGTGATATACACGACATCAAACACCAGTTAACCACACCCTACACTCCTCAGCAAACCGGTGTTGTAGAGTGGTGCAATCGTACAATCACTGAGATGGCTCGCTCCATGTTACAACACAAGAGTGTTCCTAATAAATATTGGGCAAAAACACTCTTCACTTCTGTCTATCTTCTTAATTGGTCTCCTACATAGGCTGTTAAGGGGAAGACTCCTAAGGAAGCTTGGACTGGTCGCAAACCAAGGATCAATCATCTAAAAATCTTTGGCTCTTTAGCATATGTATGGATACCAGATGCCAAGTGCTCCAAGTTGGATTCCAAGAGTCAAAAACTTATGTTCACAGGGTATAGTGACAATCATAAGGCTTATCGGTTGATTGATGTAGACACTGATCGTCTCATCTTCAGTCAAGATGTTGCCTTTGATGAAGAATGAGGACCTTTTCACCTTTCATCGTCTATGCAGCATTCTATGGATCAGCCTTTGAAGGATTCTGATTTGGGTGTCCGTCTTCCGTTAGGTTCACCTAATGGGAGGGATGATGCAGATTTTGATTTTGATGATGCTCAACCCGATTTTCCTCCGAATGATATTGATCTTCCAACTAATGAACTTGTTCCAGATCCAGTACCAGTTCTAGCTCCTCCTGTTGTATCTGATGTTGGCACTTCCACTCTCCAGCCTAAATGGTGGACTAAGACTATTGGTGATCTTCATGATGATAAGCTCATTGAGGGTAGGTCATCCAGAAACAAGAGCAAACAACAACATACAGTTAATTTTGCTCTCATGGCCAACATTCACAGTGTTTATGAGCCTCAGACACATTCAGAGGCTAAAGGAATTCTTGAGTGGGAATAGGCTATGGAGGCTGAATATCATAGTCTTCAGAAGAATCACACTTGGGTCCTTTCTGATCTTCCTCCAGGGAAGAAGCCCATTAGCTGCAAATGGGTGTATAAGGTTAAGTACAAAGCTGACAGAACCCTTGACAAGTACAAAGCTTGTCTCGTTGCTAGGGGGTTCTCACAAAAGGAAGGCATTGACTATGAGACTTTTGCTCCTATAGCCAAGATGAGTACCATTCGGCTCGTCCTTGCCTTAGTAGCCCAGTTTGGTTGGAAAGTCCATTAGATGGATGTTAAGAGTGCTTTCCTCAATGCTAAGTTGAAGGAAGAAGTCTACATGACGTAGCCTCCAGGGTTTGAGGTTGCCAGTAAAGAATACCAGGTGTGCAGATTGGTGAAAGCACGCTATGGTTTGAAACAGGCTCCTCGGGCTTGGTACATCAAGATTGACAAGTACCTCACAGATCATGGCTTTTAGAGGAGTCCATCTGATTCTAATTTGTATGTCAAACACATTGGTAGTGATATTCTTATTCTTGTTGTCTATGTTGATGACTTGATCATTACTAGCAGCTTGACACATTTGATCAATGAGATCAAATAGGATTTGTGCAACTCAATTGACATGACAGATTTAGGACTTTTGCATTATTGTTTAGGTGTTGAGGTTTGGCAGACAGAGGGTTGTATCTTCCTCTCTCAATCCAAATATGCTCGAAGTCTACTAGATAAGTTTTGAATGCAGGATTGCAAACCTGCCTCCACACCTATGGAAAAAGGGCTAAAGTTGTCAGCTAAATCAAATTCCCCTGTAGTGGATGAATCCTTGTTCAGGCAACTAGTGGGCAGCCTTATCTATCTCACTACCACTAGACGTGACCTCAATTTTATAGTGAGCTACATTTCACGCTTCATGATAGCCCCCAAGGTTGATCATTGGGTAGCAGCAAATCGTGTGCTACATTATGTGAAGGGAACTTGTGATTATGGACTTCTTTACACTAGGAGTGACGATCCTAGACTCATTGATCACACAGACTCAGATTGGGCAAGTTCGATTGATGACAAAAAATCAACATCTGGGTATGTTTTCAGTTTGGGATTTGGTGCAATCACTTGGACTAGTAAAAGGCAGTAGGCAATGGCTCTTTCCTCGACTGAAGCAGAGTATTGAGGAGCAGTTAAGGCAGCTTGTGAGGTAGTTTGACTTTGCCAGATGCTTGTGGATATGCAAATATTTCAAGCAGGTCCTACTCCCTTGTTCTATGATAATTAGGGAGTTCTCAAACTTGCCAAAAATCCAGTCTTCCATGAAAGAACCAAGCATGTGGAAACTGATTGTCACTTCATTCAGAAGCTTGTTGAAGACAAATCAGTTCAATTGCTATATGTTCCAATAGAGGATCAGACAATTGATATGTTCAATTCAAATAAGTTTGTCAAATTCAGGGGACAGCTTGGTGTAGTTGATAGATTGACCATTAAGGGAGGGTATTAGAATAATTAAAATTATATCTATTTAATGGTCAATATTGTAACATACTATATATATTAAATAGTTTCTATTTTTTGCTTCTGTTAACGATTGTTTCGTAATACAAACATCGTTTTTGTAATTGCTATATGTACAGTTCATTCTTTTAAATAAAAAATTATGCAATTACATCGAGACTTTCCTATTTCATGTAAAAGGTCGATAGAAGAACAAAAAACAAGAGAGGAAGAAGAGGCCGAGTCATCTGAATAACCAATGCCTAGAGGGAGGAGGTTTGGTTGCGTGGAAGAGGGTAGGGAACAAGATCACACATAGAGAGAGATTCCATGACCACACATGCAGTAGAATTTATATATGGCACGACACTTAATTGGAGAAATCAAGTATGTTGAAGAAAAACAGAGAGTAAGGAATGTGATTGTAGAGGTAGATGGAAGAGGGTCGGTTCAATTAGAAATGCAAAGAAAACAATTCTTAAATGTTGAAAAATTCAATGATAGGCAACGCGAGAGTTTGAAGGAGGTACATTAGGGAGAGGAAGATGTTGGAGCGCCAACAAAGAAAAGGAGGCTGACCAGCTTGGGCCGAGGTATGTCAGGGACATAAAACAAATACTATATTGTTGATGAAAAGTGGATGACTGTGTGGGAGCATAAAAGCATGATAGTGAGAGGAGAGCACCAGGAAGAACAAATAGAGAGGCAAAGTCTGTGATGAATTGAGCCTTGTAAGAATTAGCATATTCAAGCATGGAAAAGTAATGCAATTTGTGAAAACAAAGGGTTTGTGCAGCCATCAAGTCATAATTGCAAAATAAAGTGCAATTGATGAAAAGGGGTCAATGGGTTAAGATTGGATTGGGGTGGCAGGAATAAAATGTGGAGAGAGAGAAAGAACACTAGGCTGTGTAAATGATTAGGAAAAATTGAGTATGAGAGAGGCGAGAAATTCATATGTCTTGCTAGACTAGAATTTATAAATGTATGATATGAATTGCATAAATACATTTGTTTTGTTTCCAATTTTGAATGGAAGTGGTAGTGAATTAATGCTGAGCAATCGTAATCGATTTTAAAATTCACACAAGTTATTGTCAATTTTGTGTTAATTGTTCATGGAGCTTTTGTAATCTGAAATTTTGTGGGTTGAGTGATGTCCTTCTTTATCAATTAGTATCAGAGCCAAAGGTTCTGAGTATGCGGATAGGGCATCAATTGAGAGACAGTTCGCACCAAGACTTGCGAGTGGAGAGGAGAGTGAGCAGAGGTTTTGGGGGCACAAGCTGATTGCCGAACATGAGGCAGCTTGTGACGGAACCTACGGATTGAGAAAGCACAAGTGGAGCTCAAAACTATTGTTGCAGGTGTGTGGAGTTCTGAGCGGTTGAGGGCTGGAAAGTGCAGAGTTGGAAGTGTAAGTGAGAAGCTCGAAAGTATTGTTGCAAGTGTGCAAAGTCTTGAACGGTTGAGAGTGGGAAGTGCAGAGGAAAGTCTTGTGGCAGATTACAGTAGACAAAGTGGAATCTTTGTGATATTGAGGTATGATTGTAACATGGAGGTTGCAAGAGTTGAGTGCAGTGAAGACGTGCCAGAGGAGGGCATGGAGAGAAGAGGAAGAGTTTGGCAAAGGAGGTCGGGCTATTTGGCAGAGAAGGTTGGGTTGTTAGCGACGAAGTTCACTAGAGATTGTGCGCAATCTTGAAGGGTGATTCTATCAGTTGACTCCACCTTTGTGAGCCCATGCTCACAAATTTCTTACCTGGCGTGTCTGATGCAGGAGCATCCGGGTCCACTGCCGATCAACATAAACAAAAAAAAAAAATCGGTTTGGCTTTGTTGTTTGGTTTTGGTTTTCTTTCTCTGGAGCATTTCAATTCAATTTTGGTGGTCATTGGCAAGGAGATGGAATGACGTTTTTTTCATAGATTGAAAAACGTCATATTTCATTATGCATTCCAAGTTCCATATATAAACATTTCATTGGAAATTCAAATGTTTTGAATAATTCATTTTATCTGATATTAAAGGTGATTAAAAATAAATGAATCTTTTATTTTGTCAAGAATGAAAAAATTTGAAAAGGAAGCTGAAAGGTCACCTCATTTTGAATTCAATCTATATTGTTGATATGAATGCCAAGGGTCACCGCCTTGGCTATGGAAACACATAAATTTCTAGAAGATGATGAGTGAGGGGCTGGCTACAGCAAATAGGGGATTGAGGGACTAGAGGGGTGGCATTAATGAATGTAAGGAAAAACCATTAGTGATGCCATGTCAAGGAACTAATTGGAGGCCGTAGCATAAAGAATGAAAATTGATTTAAAAGTCATGCGAGGACGTTAAGACACGAGCAAAGAACATAATTTTGCTTTGCTTTGAGTTTCAACGCAGGGGAGATTCCACAGTATAGAGTGGGAACAAGTCAGTGCAAATTGAAACTTGGAGAAGAATCGGGTACAACAAGTTTGGATCAAGAAGTTGCTGATAGATACATAAGAGGAGAAATGCCGCACACAATCTTGAGGAATTAAAATGTAGTAAAGAACGGTGTGAAAGTTCAATAGAAGAGCATAAAACAAGAGAGGAAGAAGAGGCCAAGTCATCTGAATAAACGATGCCTAGACGGAGGAGGTTTGGTTGCGTGGAAGAGGGCAAGTAACAGGATCACGCATAGAGAGAGGTTCCATGACCACACAACCAGGAGAAGTTATTTATGGTGCAACACTTGATTGGAGAAATCAGGTATGTTGAATAAAAACAGAGAGTAATGAATGTGATTGCATAGGTAGATGGAAGAGGGCTACTTCAATTAGAAATGCAAAGAAGACAATTCTTAAATGTTGAAAAATGTAGTCAAAGGCAGCGTGAGAGTTTGAAGGAGGTATGCTAGGGAGAGGAAGGTGTTGGGGCGCTAACAAAGAAAAGGAGGCTGACTAGCTTGGGCTGAGGCATGTCAGGGACATAAAACAAATGCTATATTGCTAATGAAAAGTGGATGGTTGTGTGGGTGAATAAAAGCATGATAGCGAGAGGAGAGCACCAAGAAGAACAAATAGAGAGGCAGAGTTTGTGATGAATCGAGCCTTGTAAGAATTTGCATATTCAAGCATGGAAAAGTAATGCAATTTGTGAAAACAAAGGGTCTGTGCAGCCATCAAGTCATAATTGCAAAATAAAGTGCAAATGATGGAAAGGGGTGGATGGGTTAAGATTGGATTGGGGCGTCAGGAATAAAATGCGGAGAGAGAGAAAGAACACTGGGCTGTGTACATGATTAGGAAAATCAGAGTATGAGAGAGGTGAGAAATTTGTATGTCTTGCTAGACTAGAATTTATAAATGTAAGATATGAATTGCATAAATACATTTGTTTTGTTTCCAATTTTGAATGGAAGCGGAAGTGAATTAATGTTGAGCAATTGTAATCGATTTTAAAATTGACACAAGTTATTGTCAATTCTGCGTTAATCGTTCATGGAGTTTGTGTAATCTGAAATTTTGTGGGTTGAGTGAGGTCCTTCTTCATTAGAAGAGATCCTCCAAAATACCAAATAAAATAATAAACCAGCATAATGCACAAATGAGCTCACTTCCTCTTTTTTTTATCACTTTTTGAAACCCCATTTGAGATTTTCCACTCAAATCATAATAAGCTCTTTATTATAAAGTGGCTTTATAAAATACCTTTTAAATATTTCCTCAATGTCACTTTATAACACACTTTAATCTAATTATTTAATATTACCCTTTTAAATATACTTTTCGCCAGGCAATATCAAATAATTAAATTCATTTCCGTGATGGCAAGTCGAAAATCAGGGACATTACAAACACAACACTAATTCAGTTGTCTAAATCATAGAATAAAAAATAGTTCTCAAGAATAACTTGGCAAACCAAAGGATAAAGATTTTTTCAATTTATAATGATTAAATTGGGGAAAAATGGGTTAGGGAAAAATCAGAAAAATGCTGCAAAAATCATTGCTAAATAAATCCTTACCCTAGATTTTTTGGACATAAAACATGATTAGATCACAATCTTTTGGTCAAAAAACTGGGGTTAGGATTTGATCGATTCAACACAAGAACTTACACTTTTTTAGGGAAAAACTTGGTATTGGGGGGGCAAGAAACTATAAATCACAATTTGTCATGAATTTTTATCAATGCTCCATGGCAATTCCAAGGTAGGGATGACAAGAAATGTGGGGATGTGTTTTCAAGACAATAGGGGATGAGAGGCCTTTTAGTGTTCTTTAGGGCATAACAATTAGAAAATAGTAAATTTCAAATATTCATATGATAAGGGATTCACCATCTTGTGTAACATTAGAACCGAATGGAGAATCCACAAGTCGAAATACAAATTAACAAAAATTAACAAAAATTCAAATCATTTGAGTTTTCATTACCGATCTTCATAAACAACAAAATGAAAAGTACGAAAGGCTATAGCCATAAAATGACAAAATGTAGATAACTATATCTACTACTGCTATGGATTTTCCTTGTCTTCTTTCTAAATTAAAATTAGAGCCTAAATCTAAGTCAATGCCAATATCAGGGACTTCCTTGTGCAATGAAACTCCAACTAATCCTTCCTAGGAATTCACGAGTCAACATACAAATCAACAAAATTTAAATGTCTAATCATTTGACTTTTCATTACCAATGTGCATATACAACATGGAAAAGCCAGCTACAACTTCAAATTTTCATAATGTAGACAACTATATCTACTGCTGCTCTGCCTCTGGCTTATCGTTGCCTAAATCAAAACAAATCCAATTTGAGTCATTGCCAATATGAGGAATTACCTCAACCAATGGAACTCCAACCAATCTCACCCCATTTATTTTTTAATTGAATTGGTAATTTATTTTTTATAACTGTTTTTTGGCAAGGACATTTTGCTGTCTCTAGACATATCTGGCTAACGTATAGGCATTTTTGGGGCATTTCTAGTTAGTGTTGTGACCTATTTCAAACATTGCCCCATTGCAAATGGGGACCCTAGTAGTTTGCTTTTTAGGGTTTTTCCTTAGCATTACAATTTCATAAGTCATTGCTTTGAGAGTTTAGAGTCTTAAGGAATCATTTGAGCCAAGTAGAGAATTCAAGCCTAGAACAGTGCATAGACATCGTCAAAGTGCTAAGAAGGTCCAGAGGACGAAGAACGACATTGCTTTGAGTCAATTCTGACACTTACTATTTTTTAGGGATTTTGCTTTTTTGCTTTTTGCTTTTTCTATTTTTGCCACTTTGGGACCAATCCAAGAAGCAGCTTTTTGGCTTGCTTTTTGCTTTTTGCTTTTTTCAGCTTTTTTGAAAGTTAACCTAAGGTTAGGTCCCATAGGTCATGGTGTCAACATTTTTATCTTCAGAATAGAAAATTTGTGCCTCTTAAGTATAAAAAGCAAGAAAAATCTCCAGGCAAGGGTTTTATTCCAGATGATCCAGATGAAAGCAAGATATTCATTCAAATGTTGGGCAAGATAAACATGGCATAACCAATCATGAAGTCCGCCTTGGAAGGAAAGGAAGCATGTCCAAGACATGGTGAAGTCCGCCCTTGGCATGAAGAGCATCATGTCTAACCTGAAACCAAGTCCACCCTAGCTTGAAAGATGCTTGTCCAAGACACTATGAAGTCCGCCCTAGGCCAAGAAGAAAAATGTCTAAGTGTTGATGAAGTCCGCCCAAGCTAAAAGAGAAGATGGTCAAGGCACTGTGAGGTCCGCCATGCACTTGTCCAAGCATTGGCAAAGACTGTCCTAGACAAGATGGCAAGGAAGTCATGAAGTCCGCCCCACCTTAAAGAGGAGATGGCAAGACCAAGATGAAGTCCGACCTAGAGGATGGCAAGCAAATCATCAAGTCCGCCCAAGCTAGGAGCATGTCCAACCAAGCTCAAAGTCCGCCCAGCCAAGGAGAAGGAAGGAAAACTCAAAAAATTGGCTTAGTGTTGACACCTTGGGAAGGAAAACTCAGAAAATTGGCTAAGTGTTGATACCTTGGAGAATAAAATTTCAAAATTTGGTTAAGTGTCAAGGAAATTCCCTAGGCAATGAGCAACTTCGCCTGACATGGCCAACCAATCATGAAGTTTTCCAAGGCTAAATTGAAGATGGCTAAGCAACTGCCAAGTCTGCCCTATCCAAGGAAAGATTAGAATGGCATAAAGATGACCAAGTTTTCCTTGGCATAAAAAAAACTCCAAGTCCGTTGTGAAGTCCGACTTAGCATGAAGAGCCTAAAATCGCCATGAAGCCAAATGGACCAAGAGGAGATCCATGAATAAAATGAATTTCGCCATGATGAAAAGGTTTAAAAGATTGGAAAAATCAAAATCGAACACTTAGAATATTTTCCAACTCTTAGAAGAAATTTTTAATATCCAACACTTAGAAAATTTTCAAATTCAAGAAAATCTAAGAAATTATGAACTCGCCCAAGAAAATCTAGAAGATTTTGGCTAAGGAAAGCGCCATGGTAAAAAAAATTAGATATTTGTCTTAAAGATTTTCGATGAAGATTAAATTGCCATGGTGGACGAAATAAAGCAAGTCCAGGTTCGACGAATCTAAAGAAAAAAACATACTCTTCAACTTTATAAGAAGTCGAACTTGTCACTTTCAATTCATTCTTTCAAAGGTTTGATGGTGAAAAGATTTTAACTCTCTCGAGGTTGTGAAAGATAATTTTTTGAAGGAGGATTTTTAGAGATAAAGTAAATTTTTGAAGTGGAGAACAAAGAACGAAGTAAAATTTCTGAATTGAAGGACTGAATTTCTAGAGAATAATGTGCTTTTTTTGAGTTGAAGACAGAATTTTCAAAATTCAAGGCAGATTTACCATCAAAAGTATACAATTTCGAAGGTTCACAATCTAAGTTTGATGGATTTCTTCACCCTTCTTCTGTCTTATTCACTTATTCTCGCAAATCTACTAAGTGCTTAGCCAATTTCAGTCTGATCTTTCACGGAATTTAACTTTTTGACAGGCTGAAAGTGAAAATTTTGAGCAAAGGGTCCAAGAAAATCAGAATTAAAATCTTAAAATTAATATTTTTCTTCATGTTTCTTGCAAGTTGATGACCACTAGAGGAGAACCTTCAAGAAAAGCCCAGATGAAGTTCACCAATAAAGGACTGCAGCCAGAATAAAAAATCAACTCCAAGTGGAAGAATGTCACAGACACCAACCTTGGACATGTAGATTTCAAAGATTTCAAGGATTTCAAGAAGAGAATGTACAGGCAAGATGGATTCCTACCGACACCTATTGCTCACCGGATGATGCGGAATGGCATTGTCCAAGCAGCTGGATTTCCACTGGCTGCGGAGTGTGCTAAATTGATAGTAGAAAGTGCCATACACTACAATGCACAATAGAGGCAAATCATTGCACCAGATGGGAGAATATTGGCTCATCTCGAAGAGTTAGCCATTCAAGAAGCATTTGGCATACCAACTTATAACCAAACTTCATACAAAACCAAAGAAGATGCCAAAAGACTTTATGAAGACCAGTCGGAGCTTTGTGCAACGAATATCAATAAGTTGTGGCTAGAGAAACCGAGGCCTTCCATCAAGAAAATGCCAAAGAAATTGCTTCGTATTGACTTCAAGGAGGAGTACAGAGATATCATTTTGTTATTAAACAGAGTAATGGGTAGCCCTCAAGGTGCGCCATTTGAGACATGGATGTATTATTTTATTGATGAGATCACCTCGGGTGTCAAGATGTTCAATTGGTCACGGATAATCAGTGACAATCTCAATGAACAGTTAATAAATTTGGAGAGGACAAAGTCTTTTTACATGAGTTCTTATATTGTCTACCTATTGGCTAAAACTTACAGATACATAGGATTGATCTGCAGAGATGTGGTAGGAAATGGTGAAAATGAATTCAAATCCTATGATTGTTATCCACAATTGTAGCTCAGTGAGAAGACCCACTTCAGAAGGGCAAATGATGCCTTCTTGATGTACATCACCAGAATATTGCAAAGAGGAATGCATCAAAGGCTCACTCACGAGGCCAAGAGCTTGATCAGCAAGTATCGATCCTAGTTTATCTAGTTTCCAAGATTCACATACATAAGAGTTCAAGGATTTACCGGATGTCCTTACCAACTTACGATCTACCCTACTAATAGAATGGTCTTGCTCGAGGTCCTTGGGCAGTTGGAAACATACCAAAGCCTCTAGAGATCAAAGCAAAAGGCAGCCATTACCTTTCCATTCTTCATCGGAAATATGTTGGAGTCTTGTCCATCGGCACAGGCAGCCGAAAGTGCCAAGTTGGAAATGCAATGGTACCCATTCACATCTTACTGGTCCAGGGCTGATTTTGATCCTCACCACCACATTGTGACCGTGAATGGAAAGAACTACAAGCATAAGGTAGACTTGGAGGATTTCTGGGAAAATGCTACAGATGAATATGATATCAGGAAAAAACTATGGTCCTGATTGCCAGTGGACTTAGTTAGAGCGACTGAGCTTTTTCGTGTGCCTAATTAGCTAGAGGATGATGAAGAATGTGTCTAGCCAGGCTTTGATGAGAATCGACCTCTTCCTCCTATGAAATGGTCAGAACCAGAGCTTGTAGATCTGACCACCTTGATGAGGCCAGTTGTCAAATATTCACAGTGGTGGGTGGATCAGTAGGTCCAAGAGCTACGGCGAAGAAATGTGACTCTAACTTATAACTTAATGGGTGAAGGGGAATCCTTTTCTTCAAATGGTGGTGCATCCCAAAGCAATGAGCCGATTGAAAGCACCAATTCCAGGAAAAGGAAGGAAACAATTGACGACTCTACAAGGTCGAAAGGGAAGAGGATTGCAGATGAGGAACCTGTTCAGAGGAGGCAAAGATCAAAGCTACCTCATTCTGCCAAGTCTAGGAACATGAATGAGATATTAAATATTGAGGATGAGTCATTGGACGAAATAAGGATTCCTTCTCCAATTCATGAGAAGAATATTGAGCCAATCCAACCAGAGGATGATGAACCCCCATCTCCCATAGGCACAAAAATACTGGAGTCCGAAAATGAAATGGATATTCTGGGTGAAGAATTTCAAGAGGGAATGATTTCCACTCTTAGGGGAGTCCAAGATATTCCAGGTGAAGCAAATACATAGGAGGAGGAAGACATTGAACAACCTACGATTCCTGATTGGTTAAAAGAAAGATTGAAGATAAAAGTACTAGTAGAAATTCCAGAGGAAGATGATACGACCGATTTCTTGGGCAGGTTAGAAAGAGTTATTGAAAAGAAGCCTGCCAAAATGTTTTCCACAATCCAGTATGATGAGACCGGCTGCCATACAATACAAATTGTTGTACCAACAATGGATAAGTCAAAGGAAGATATTGCTCCCCAAAAGTATGCCATCACAACTGCCGACTTGGGTCCAACAACAAAAGGTCAAGAGGTGGAAGACTTAGACAATTCAGTCACTTCCATATTGGTGAGGTTGGAAAAAGAAGTAGCAAAGAAAAGAGAATATAAAAGGGAGATCAAATGCCTGAAAGAATACATTCAACACTTGACCAAACCACTTAATCAAGGCGATCCAATAGCTCCTCCACTTTTGAACTCTTCACAGGAAACGATCAAAGATTTTGAAGAAGAGATGGTTACGGCCAAAGAAACTAAGGAGTGGATGGCAAGCAAAAGTGAAGAAGCAACTGCATTTGTAGGAAGATTGATATTGGCTTATGGACAAACCTCCTCTTTGCTTTCAAGGATTGTAGTTATGGTAGAAGCATGGGACAACCTTCAAGATATTCTAGACAGAATTATCCCATGCCTTAGAGTGCTGAAAGGAGTTCCAAAGCAGGAACTAATTGATGGAAAGGTAATTGCAGCAGGGGCTGCATACGATTTCAGCAACTGGTACTGGGCATTGGTTGCACAGAGTGAAGTCTTGGAAAAGGTGAAGGCCGATAGTATCAGAGTTGAGGAGTAGATGAGGGAAATTCAGAATAAGATTTTACTTGTAGATGCAGATATACTTGAGAAGGATATTGTCTGAGAAAATGATATGCAGCTGGAGAGTCTAAAGTTCAAAATCCAAGAGACTTTCTTCACCATCACTGGACCAATCTTGAAGTAGAATTTGACTAAGGCATCAAACTTCTTGTCCATCCGAGATGCCTTCCAACGACAGGAATCAGAGTGGGAGATTGCTTTCGTCGAATGTGTAGATGATTTGGACATGCTAGAATTCAAGGTCAATATGTTGCCACATGTCACAATGGAGGAGGTCAGCATAATAGTGTCTAGATTCATTGAATACAGTGCCACTCAAGAGGATAAGGATGCACCTCCTAGAAGATAGCTCCTCATGCCACTTGTCTTCCATGCACTCATTGTTAATGATTGTTTTGGGAAACCCTAATTAGGGTTGATTTGTCTTAATCTCCGTCATTGATCTCAAATTGATCTCGGTCATTCATTTGTTTTCAAAAACTCTATATAAACTCTCTTTCTCTCATTTTCATTTGGTGGAGAGAGTTTTATGAAATTGTTGCGTAGAGCTATTTAGATAATAAAAGTTCATGTGCATGATTTGCTTTGAATCCTTTTATTGTCGAGTGGTTGCATGGTTGCATATCTCCTTCAACATAGAATA
>VDFB02392869.1:0-22309 GCA_007258455.2 Sequoia sempervirens | reverse complement strand
AAAGCTCTAGTGCGTATTTTATTTAAAATTACCGCTCCACACTTGGCCATTTTCCGGATGTCCTCACTCTTCAGCATCTCGCCAAAGACCTCGCACGTACGAGAGTTTGCCAAATCTCGAAGGCTGACGGCTAGGCTCGTTGGATAGATAAAATGATTACGCTCAAAAGCCGTGAAGACCTCGAACGCAAACGACCTCATTTGATAGGCCCAAAGGCTAGGCGCCTCTGGACTGTAGAAATACACTGAAAATCTTCTGTTGGTCCGCCCGTGAAATTACGTGCTTGGTAGAACCTCCGCCACGATCACCTGGAACGTCGGATCGACAAGCTGGATGATGCATCACGGAGCTAGGCTAGATTAGAACTGATGTCAAGAAGACTTAGTCTGCAAATTCTAGCATCTGAAGGGTCCTTTAAACCAGCGCCCCTGAGCTGTACTTGCACTGGGAACAAATGGAGAAGCTCAGAAACGTGAAAACTCCATTATAAGCTGATCTTCAAACGACTGCTGCCGGAACTCTGAAACTCGGATGACTGTGTTTGATATCTCGCCGGATAAGCACACTAGTCGTGAACAGATTGACTGCATGAGCCATCGAAAATGCCAAGATTTGCCCTCACTTTAAGATGGGTGCCCTCAGGCTAGAGTTGCGCTTTTGCCTGAAAAAGACAAAATTTCCATATCTGGAACTTTGGGGATTTCAACTTCTGTCGCTATTTGCTAGCGCTGTGGGTCTCGGAAAGCTTCGCTGGATAGCTCATCGGATAGCCAGACCAATTATGAAGAGATTGACTGGATGCTTGAATACTTTCCTCAAAATCTTGACCTTCAAAAAGTTGGGCGCCCCTGGGCTATAGTTGCGCTTTCCTGCTTTTCTCTGAGAGATCTTCATAAATTAAGCATTAAAAACTCCGTTTCGATCACTAAAATGACCGTGTGCAACGTGAAATGCCGTCGTGAGATGTTCCTCCATCATGAAAAGCTCCATTCTAAGTTCTAAGTCTCTGCTTCAGGGTCTGATCAATAAAACTGACTTTGACTGACAAAATATTGACAAAAACTCCATGCTTGTATTGCCCAAAAACTATACTTGACATCATTTTAGCAAAGTTAAGACTAATCTATGCAAAACGCCTTGATGAAGCAAAAAATTTGGTTTGGGTACAACATTAACTTTATGTTTTTTAAGTGCCTCTTAAGTTTGTTGCCGCGGCCGGGTCCCAGGCTAAGGACTCGCCCAGACTCGGCGAGTTCGACGAGTCCGGCTCTGCACTCGGCGGGTCCGAGTCCCGGGCTCCCCAGACTCGGCCAGACTAGCTCGGCCCGAGACTCGCCGAGTCTGGGCGAGTCTAGGCGAGTCTCGTTACAATGGCCTATATTCTACACCCTGCACCATTCTGATATTGTTATACGGATCAAAATCATGCCTGTTGGTGTGGTATGAGAAGTGGAAAACTGTAGCTCATCCTCAGCTTCTTTCGCTGCCTGCAAGGAGGGACAAACCTCATCTGAATTCCCTATGATGATCGGGAAGTCCAATCCTCCTTTCTTCTTTTTTTGAATTCTATCATAGGCAATGATCTACCTAGATATCTCTATCATCACCATTCTATCTATGGGGTACCGTTGTGACCTATTTCACACATCGCCCCATTGCAAATAGGGACCCTCAGTGGTTTGCTCGTAGGGTTTAGCTTTGAGTGGCAATTTCATAAGCTCTGTTGCTCTGGGAATTTCATGTCAAAGTCTCGAGTCATCACCCAAACCAAGTTGAGAATTTGAGCCTGAAATTGAACACAAACGTCATAGAAGTGCTTAGAAGACCCAGTAGACGAGGATCGCCTGGGCTTTCGCTCAATTCTGACACTTCCTATTTTTTAGGGATTCTGCTTTTTTGCTTTTTGCTTTTTTCGTTTTTGGCATTTCTGGACCAAATCTGGAATTTACTATTTTTCCAAAGTTGTTTTTCATTTTTTTCTACTTCTAGTAAGTTTTTATTTTTAGAAAGTGTTAGGTCTCACTGGCAATGGAGTCAAAAGTTTCCACTTTTAGAATTGAAAAGCAAGCAAAAGTCAAGCAAAAATCTTAAAAAATCGGAAAAATCATGAGAAAAGCAAGGAAAAGCGCATGCAAAAATCTGGAAAACCAATTGAAAATCGCACCTTCAAGGAAGAAAAATCAACGAAAAATCAAGTAAAAAGCAAGGAGATTATGGTGAAATTCGCCTAAGTTTGAAGAGGTACACCCCATGAAGAAAACCAGTTGAATCATGGAAAAATCCATTTGAAATTCATCAAAATGAAATCCACTTGGGAAATCCAGTTAAAATTCATCCATTTGAAAAGACTTGTTAAAATTCTCCCAAGTTCAAAAGTAAATCCAATTGGATGATTCAAAATTCCAATTGGCGAATGTATCTAAAAGTGGAAATTGGCCAAGGCAAATGAAAAATTTCAATTGGGACTTCAAGAATTCCATGATGAAGTCGAAATCCACTTGAAAGGATAAAAATTCCAATTGAAAGTCAAATTTCCAAGGGAAAAATAAAAAAATTGGCTAAGGCAAGGAGTTACCTTGGTAAAAGGAGAAGACCCAATTGTAAAGTGGATAAGTCCATCTAAAGGTCGATTTTTCAAAGGCAAGGAATTTAAAATAACTTAAGGTTTTCAATAAAAACTTAACAAGCAGGCAAGAAGGGGCGCCCTCGAAAAATCAAAAGGAAGATAAGATCGCTTTTTGTGTTTTAAAACAAAGGAACCAATCAAAGAACAGGTCGACCCAGGCCAATAAGGAAAGTTTTTATTATAAAAGAAGTGCTTGAGAGTTTATTTTTCATTATTCACAGGTCAAATTTTCTCACAGGCAAACTTCTCTCAGCCAAAGGCGTCCTTCTTCTTCTTTTCAACTTGAGCTGCAAGTTACATTGATTCCAGAGCACAAAGTTGGATATTTTTCTTCTATTTCCAGATTTCTCATACAACTACAGAATCATCGCTGGCGAATTTGAAGAAGGAAAAAGAAATATTTTATCTTGGATTTTAAAAAAAACTTCAGTTTATAGCTCTAAAAGTACAGTCAATTATTTAAAAAATTCTATGAATGCTATTAAAAAACTACAGAGGCTGATGAAACTTTATTTTATTCAAATTTATTCTCCGATCAGCCTTTGCAAACAAGTTCTAGATTTTTTAATTAATTTATTTAAATATTCTCAAGCCATAAAAACGCCTTCTTTGCAATTTGTGAAAATATTCTAACTTCGAGCTTCATACAGGCGCAATGTCTACTTCAAAGAACGAAGGAGGTGAAGTTAGAAAGATTCAAGGAAAAGAAGTTCTCAGGGAATTCTATCCAGAATCTCAACTGTCATCGAAATGGAAGAAAGTAGCAGATACTAACTTCAAGCAATTCAATGTGATTCAACACAAGAAAAGGATGTTTGGCACTCAGCATGAAATGCCCGCGCCTATTGCAACCAACATGGTTAAATGCGGACTTCACCAAGCAGCGGGATTTCCACCTGCAGTTCAGTGCAGTGAGCTGATAGTTGAGTGCCCCAGAAGATACAATCCACAGACAAGATCCATTAAAGCATCTAACGGGATCACTTTGGCGTACTTCACAGAAGATTCAGTCAAAGAGGTGTTTGGAATTCCTCGTTGTCACAAAATGTTGAACAGAACCCAAGAGGAATCACAAACCATGTTTGATCAGGCCAAAGAATCTTGTATCAATATAATTAATTCCAACTAGGTTAAGGAACCAAAGAGGCATCGTTCTAAGCTACCTAAGAGATTGATGTGCATAGATTTTATGGAACAATACAGTGGCATGATCCACATGCTGAAAAGGATTATGGGAACTTCTCAAGGAGCTTTCTTCGAAGTATGGATGTTTTCATATGTAGAGGAGGTCATAATAGGAATGCAAACAATAAATTGGGCCAAATTAATAAGTGACAACATTGATTTCCACTTAAGAAACTTGGAGAAGACCAAGACTTTCTACATCAGTTCTTACATAGTCTACATCCTAGCCCAATTTACCAAGTATAAAGGATTGATTTGCAAAGGGGAAGTTCGACTTCGAAATAACCAGTTCAAAGCACATGATTGTTACCCACAGCTACAGTTGCATTATAAGGACAATTATAAGATAACCAATGACGCCTTCCTCATGTATATCACTCGATTGCTTCAAGGAGGAATCCAAAAGAGGTTGTCTAAAGAGGCTATTGTGTTGCTTGATAAATTCGGGTCTCGGTTCATCCAATTTCCGAATTTTACATACATAAGAGTTCATGAATTCGCAGATGCTCCATATAAACTCCCTCAGTATCCAATGGACAAGATTATTATGCTTGAAGTTGCAAGGCAATTGGCACATGTGGATTCCATTCAAGGGAAAAAGAACAAACAAGGAGTGGATTTTCCTGTTGTAATTGGGAAAATGCTAGAAGTCTGCCCCTCATTGCAATCAGCCAAGGCAGCAAAATCAGAATTACAATTTTATAAGTTAGGCACTTATAAACCGAGGTCAGATTATGATCCATATTTGAGAATTCACGAGAAGAAGTCCCTTCATGTTATGCAGATTGAAGACTATTGGTCTAACTTGGTGGACGAATATGGAGTCAAGAAGAAGATGTGGTCTAGAATTCCAGTAGACCTTGTAAAAAAGTGTGACTTATTCCCCGTTCCTGACCAGGTAAAAGACAATGGGGACTACGTGCATCCTCAATTTGAACAGGAAAAGAACAAGCCTATCTTGTTGCCCAACTGGACACAACCTGAGTTGACTAATTTGAATGTATTGATGAAGGGCATTGTAGCTTATTCTAGGGAATGGGTGGATAATCAGATCAGCAGATTAAGAAAAGAAGGAATCTCCCTTACCTATGCCACGTTGAGCAATGAAGAAAGTCAAGGAAAAGCAGTTGGAGAAGGTCCTGATGAACTTACATGTCCAAGCAAGAGGAAGGCAATGATTGAAGATCTTCAAACAAAGGAAAAGGAAGCAGCTAGTAAAGAGTTGGAAAGTAAGAAGCAAAAGGTGAATGAAATTCCATCATCTTCAAGTACGTTATCAATCAAAATAGTAGAAGAGGCGTCCATTGCAGAGATTGAACCAAACCATGAACAAGAGGTTGAATTTCAAGAGTTAGAGTAGCTGGATTTTCTTCAAGAGCAAACCTTCACCGAGTGTTTGGAAGGAGGTGATACGCTGATGATTGAAGGCATGGGAGATATTGAGATCCTTGAAAACGAGGAGCTGGGAGATGAAATAATTTCTTCCTTGAAAGGGATTGATGATGATATTCAATTGGAAGATGGGATGGAATTATCCACTATCCCAGGTTGGTTTACTGAAAGTTTGATGAAGAAATCTAGACCACTAGATGAAGTTCAACCAATTGAAAGCATGCAGGACTTCTTAGAGAGGATTGGCAAAGCTAAAACACCAAAGAAGCCTGAAAGGTATTCTCAGATTATCAGAAATGGTGCAGGATCCAGGGTTTTACAAGTTGCAGTCCCAAAGGTTGACAAGCCTAGAGATCAGATTACTCCTATGGACTATGATGTTACAACGTTGGACATTGGACCAACCACGATAGAACAAGATTTTCATGAGCTAGCAGACACTTCCAAGGCCATCAAGGAGAAGTTTGACAAAACAGAGGAGAAGAAGGAAAGACTAGAGCTGGAAAATTTGAGATTGATAGAGTTCATTCAGCAAATAACAGCCCCCCTTGCGCCAAGAAGGTGAAGCTTTTATCCCACCATCATCCCTTTCTCTGGAATCCATTGACACTCTTGAGGCTATGAGGATCACAAGCCAAGCAACTAGGAGTTGGGTCAACAATATCTCGAAACAGATGGAGCAATTCTTGGAGAAATGTGCTCAGACCTATGACAGATCAGCCTTGCTTATGACTGAAATTTGCCAGATTGAAGATAATTGGGAAGACTTCCAATACATAAAGGAAAAGGTAATACCTCGTTTGAGGGTTTTAAAGGAAGTATCCCTACAAATATTGATCCAGGAAGGTGTTATTGACAGTGGAGCTTCATATGATTTCAGCAGATGGTATACTTCCTTGTTAGCAAAGAAGAAGATATATGATGGAATGAAAGAAGAGTGTGCTGTTATACAGAATTCTCTTGGAAAAAGTCATCTTAGAATCCTCACCTCTCTTGAAGGATTAATAGGGCAGGAGCATCATGATACAAATGGCTTGGATTTGGAAGGATTGAAGAGAAATGTGATAAATATTTACTTCAAGGAAATGCAGATTATCATAGAAAACCAGCTTGATGACATGTCTTCTCTTTTGACCTTTATGGATAGCTTTCGGAAACAAGAAGGTAGATGCGAAAATACTTTCACTCAGTGCCTTGAAACCTTGGACATAATGGGAGTGCAGCTGGATTCTATGCCAAACATATCAATGGAGGAGCTTGATTTGGTGTTTAACAATTTTTCTTGCATTTGCAGCAAGGGAGCAAGCCAAGGGCAATTGCATTTTGGATTCCCACTTGCTCGATTAATTTGCAAAGTGTCACTATTTTCCACAACTCCAAATGGCTCGTCCTACTTGTGCCATGTGTCCATGAGTTAGTTATGCTTTTTAGGGTTAGGGTTTCTTGAAATAATCTTGGCCATTGATCTCAAATCAATCTGGGCCGTTGCTTTGTAATTGGGGTGCTATATAAACCCCATTCATTTCATTTATTGTAAGGGGAGACGTATGAAATTGTTGCTTAAGACTATTTTGATAATAAAGTTCATATTGCATGAGTTGCTTTGAATCCTCTTATTGTCAAGTAGTTGCATGGTTCCATATTTATCTTCCACAAAGAATAGATTAAATTAGTATTTAAATTGAATGCAAGATTAGATGAATGATAGATTGATAGTATAGATTATTGGAACTTTCGCTCATACTTTCTTTGGATGGATGATTTCCTTTCAATGCGTAAAGTTAGACTGAGCTAGTAATGTGGATGCTTCAATTGTTTACTTTGAATAATATTGTTCGTTTGATGGTATTGTTCTTGGTAAAGAGATCTTAAACACAAATCCCAGAAGATTGCACTTGCTTTGTGTAGTTGTCGTTTTTCCATGGCGAAACAAAGCCTTGTTCCTGAGTTTCACTTAATCTTATTGTCTCTTGATTTCATAGGCCTAGTATAGGACTTCTAAACCCTTATCCTTTTTTCCCTTTTTTATTTCAAAGTCGAAAATCCCAAAAATAAAAGAGCATTTGTAATGTCCCCAATTTAGCCCTACGCTCTTCATTTGGTTTTAGCCTATTTCTGGGAACTCATAGGCTAAGCAGAGGCTTGAATCAAGGTTTCCAAACTTCTTGGAGGACGTTTTCGTCCTTTTGCGGAGCTTGCACTTGGAAATGTTGAACTTGGATTGCGGATTCCTTCTGGGTTTTCTGAGAGCTTCGCGTTGGTGGTTTCGGTTTGGCATTCTGAGCACTTTCAAGAATTTACTATTTTTAGTAAATTCTATTTCTGGCAGTGGTCCTGTTGGCTTCGGCTCGTTTGGCTCTCATCTTCAGTATGTTCATTTGGTTCGATCAATCTTGACCTTGGGAAGCATTTTTGGTGAGATATCTAGTTGATTTTAAAATATTATACTTTAATGTTATATTTTATTATTGTGACCCCTTGGTCTAGTGAAACAACTTTAAGTTGTTCTTAAAAAGGGGACTTGGAAGGGTGGCGCCTCATGCTGATGATTTCATATTTTTCTTAAGGCCAAAAACAATGCTTTAAAAGAGGACGCCTTTTTATGAAGTGAAGATTTTAAAATAAATTAAAAAGTTAAATTGCCTTGAGAAAAGGGACGCCATCTTTGGAGGGAAAAGGAGTTACTTCAAATTTGAAAATTAGGGTTTCTAGAAGCTTCTGGAAAGTCATCACAAGTTTATAAAAGGAGGTCTTGGTCTTCATTTTCAGCATCTGATATCTTGAGTATTGTTATGCTGCCAAAATGGTTGCTGGATTGCTTCGAGGAATGAATGCCTCCTAGCTTGGGCTCGACTTCGTGCTTGAGAGATAGCACCTAGTAGAGAGGTTTGCTTGTTTTGAGTGAATTTGTAGTGAGGTTTTGCATTGTTTCGATGATCTTGCATTTTGTAGCTGAGTACTTGCATTTCTATCATATTCTGGATGTCTGAATATCATAGCTGATTCGAAGTTTCATTCATATATCAAAAATAAAAAAAGATATTGTTCTGGGTGTTGGTCATATCATCTTCTCTACTTGGGGCGACCTTACTTGCAAATTTGTGGGATTTTTAATGAAGTTTCTGATTTTATAAAGCAAATTCGTCATTTCTTGAAAGCCCTACTTTCTGGAGTGCTTTGGGATCCGTGCCATTAATTAATAGCCACTTTTAGCTGTCCCTTCTCATAACTAAGCTAGGCGCCATCTTCTTGAGGGTCTATCGCATCAGATTTGAAGTCATTTGGGTCAGTTTTGAGTGAGTTGTGTGCATTTCACTGAGTTACTGTACTGCTGGTTATCATTTTCAGTCTTGGTTCTGTCATAACAGCTTGCATAAAATCTATCATTTGAGTTAGGTTTTGAAAGGAGAGACATTGAGAGTATTAAGGAAAGCATTGTACTTTGTTGCAGCATTGGGAACACTCTTATCTTGTGCTTAACAGATAAATCTCTGATATTGTAAGCTGAACAGTAGTACTGTCAGCATCTTTCTTATTCTTGCTAATCTCATATTTGTAACTGCCCACTGAATAAGTGGAAGAGGCTGGCTTGCCGCCTATCTACAGTTGAATTGCATTGTAATATCTTTCATCTCCGCCTTATGGTAGCTCCATTCCCACTCCGGGTTTGAAAGCACATTCTGGGTGTTGAGTTTATTCGAAGTTGCATTTGTGTTTCTTTAAATCTCCACCAAATGGTCGCCTCATTCCATTCTGGTTTGGGTAGCACATACTTGGTGTTGAGTTACTTTCAGTTGCAGTTCTGATTTATTGTACTGACGATCCTCTTGCCATATGACAGCCTCTCTCTTGTTGAGATTGAGTGCGCATTCTTGGCAAAGAGTTATATTGTAACTGTTGGTTTGATTTATCTAACCCTAACGGGTGCCTTCTGTATGTTGTTGTAATTGCATTCAAAAATCAGAAAAAAATTGGTTCGGTTCATTACAGCATTCAACGTCAAATCCATCTAAATCCCTACTTTTGAGTAATTTGTTCTCGAAAGTCCCTTTGTGATACCAGCATATCACATCATCCATTGAGCTTGTCCATCCCCCAACTTACGAAACATTGGAATTACCATATGACCTTTCTAGCAATCTTAGCATACGAGGTAGTTTTTCAAGAGAGGATAGAGTGTCTTTGGACTCTTTATTCTAGAGTGTTCGGTGTGTCATAAAACACGAATCAACATAGAATTGGCGCTAGAAGGAGGGCCACAAATAGCGATAGTAAAATTACTCCCAAAGTAGGCAGGATGCAGTATGGTGTTGCCGCATGAATTTCCTATTAACATACCTATTGAGCAACCAAATCAAGGACAAATCGATATCATTGATCAATTGTACTCACTAGCTTGGAAGACATAGACCGATCGTGCTCAGTTTGGACAGACAAGCCGAGTTCTTGCTAGGGAGGAAGATAAAGGAAAACGTTTTGAAGAGGCAATTCAAAGAGATTTGATAAGACAAAAAATTGATCGCTTGAAACAAACTTTTGACGAGATAGAACAATCAGTTGCCACCGGCTCATCCTCGACAAATCCAAGTTCTTCTAACATACTGAAGAATGGTGCTCCCGTCCAACGTTCCTAATCCAAATCAAGATCCACAACCAGTATTACAACCAAACTTGGGTTTTCACGACGAACAGGAAGACATTATCACCGAATTGTTCAGCCTTGCTTGGCAAGTAAGAAGAAACACTCCTGACTGGCTTCGAATGCGCTTCATCCTTGAAGAGGAAGAAGAGAGAGCTAGGCGTATTGAGTTCAACATCCAGAGAGATCTTCTTGTCGAAAGCTTTGAAGCTCTTCAGCAATAGCAAAATCAACAAGTTCCTCAACAAGTAAACCAGCTAGCTCCTAAAGTGGTTCCTGCATGTCCTCAACAAGACTGAAGAAGACATACTGGATCGAATTGGTTCCTTCTTAGCGGATTGATTTCGAAGAGTTACTAGATCCAATCCAAATTCTTTCAAAGAATTTGTGGAGCTGTCGCTTTATAGAAACAAACAGAGAAAGAGAACATAAATACTACAAGGAGAAACATCTAGTGCGGTTGGCCCTAGTGAAGAGGTACTATCAACAAGTAGAGAAGTACCAATTGGAGAAATTTTTTCCAGTCTATTCCAGACACCGCCACCACAGATTCCCATACCAAGCACTACTCAAGCTCCAGTATTTGTACAACCCTTTCAACCAATTCAGATAAATCAGCCAAACGTTCCAATGGCTTGGCGTCCAACTAACGCGTCGCCTCTTACTACATTTGCCGATTATCATGAGATGCTAAAGAACCCAAAGCATTTTTGCTCCAAGTTCCAGGTCAGCGATATGAACCGGACAGCTGATGAACATATCAGGATTTTTGAAGATACTCTCCAGAACCGAGATATCCAACATCAAGATGTAGAATGCCAATTGTTCCCATGCTCTTTAGGAGAGGAAGCATATTATTGGTACGTGAACCTACCAGTGAATTCAATTCGAACCTAGCAAAATCTAAAGGAAGCCTTCTTGGCAAAATTCAGATTGCCAACCACACCGACTGAACTTTACAGGCAGTTTGTTGAAGTAAAAAGACAAGAACACGAACCAATTAGCGCCTTCAACAACAGATTTCATAAGGCGTATACAAGGTTACGTGATCCATATCAATTGAATGATGCTGCAGCGTTGCCAATTTACTACGCCGCCCTCGATAGTCTTACTTCCATCTTTGTAAGAAGGGCCAACCCAGTCCCAGCTAATCTTAAGGGAGCATATGCGGAAGCCATTAAGGTTAATTCTAATTTGGGCATGAATGTTGTTGGACCACTCAATCATCTGGGGTATGCTGCTATGCCAAACCAGATAACGAGGATCAATCAAGCATTGGCACACCACGCGCCAGTAATGAATCCCATTCCACCACCCAATAATCAATTGGTGATTCACCCAGGAGGTCCTATTTCTCAAGCACAACCTTCGCAGCTAGTATATCTACAAGGTACAACAACGTCCACCAGGACACAAGAAGAAAAAGAAGAGATGAAAGAGTTGATTGAACAAGTGAAGAAATTGTCTACTAAGGTAACCTATTTGAGAAATCAAAACAATCAACTCCATAACATGCAAAGGAATTCCCAAGGACACCAGGGTAATTATCAAAATTACCAAGGTCAATCAAGCAATGCTCAAGGCTACCGTAACAATAATCAAGGATATCAGAAGAGGACATGGCAAACGGGACCGAACAATGGAAATGTGCCATCACCCTTAGACAATCCTGCAACTCGAGAGAATCGACCAACAGAAAGTATACTCCTCGCCGAATCAGCCTTGTCAAGATGGTGTCAATTGCACAACACCAATCAGCATTCTGAGACACAATGCAGAGAATTTCAGCTCGCAGCCGATATTTTCCAGAGGGAAATACAAAGGGAAACACCAAAAGACTCGTCTGTTGCTATAGTCCCTATAGTGAAGCATGATCAAGCTTTAGTTTTGGAGGACTTCACATTTCCACCGCAGTTTGAACAATATCAAGCACCTGACCAATTTGGAAGATTTCCACCAGCATCAGCCAATGAACCAGTGGAGGCGCCACCTCCTATGTATTCACACGCAGTTGCTAATGGACCAATAGAAGACACAACAAATTACTATTTCCCACCTCTCCATAATGATGTGTTGGTCGAAGGCGTAAAAGAAGTTTAGACGTTTCAGTAGATAGGAAATGGACAGCCAAAGGTTTATTATAGAAAGAATCAAGAGCCTTTAACTTCATCAGTTCCTCCACACAATTTTCAAACTCCACCGCACCCGAATGCGAGTAATAACCCGTCTTTTCCGAAAGACGCGCCTCAATACAGGCAAGGCAATAATACTAGTAGTTCTACTAGTAGTCCTCCTCCTAAAGATGAATTGAAGAGATTAAGTCGGTACGTGACAGAGGAGGTGAAGAAAATCAAAGAGAACGTGTCATTGTTCGAACTAATGAAAGTACCAGAAACAAGGAACACATGTCTTGATAGCTTTAAGGATCCAACGCAGGATTCAGCCCACACAGTTCAGAAGACTCCAAATTCTACGAACGACGTCAATATTGTTTAAAATGAACAATTACAATTTTTTCAAGAACAACCAAAGACCGCAAATGTTGCTTATGGATCTCGGAGTTCCAAAGTAACTTGAGGCATGTATAAAGTGAAAGAAAGCGTACAAATGCCAGGACAAAAAACGGTCAAAACTGAGCAAGTACGTCAAACTCCAAGGGAAAATAAGGTAGAGAATTCAATGAAAGAAGCAAAAGTTTCACAGATTGAGAGGGATAATAAGGTCAAAACAAAAGAGATAGAAGCTGGTATGCAAAAAGGAAACCCTATGATATTTTATCAAGGGAAAGATGAGCCAGCCCCCTTCCTCGTCTCGCTTAGAATTTTCAATAAACTCCTGCATAACTGCCTGATTGATTCAGGAGCATCCAGTAATGTAATGCCTTTAACTGTTTGTCAAAGATTGGGTCTGACACCTACGAAGACGAACAAGAAAGTAACACAGTTGGACAAGACGGAGGTTCGAGTCATAGGAGAGTTAAACAATATTCATATGCAAATATCGACTGATCCAAGGATTCAACATTTCATTGATATTTTAGTAATCAATATCCCAGGAGGATATGGAATGGTTCTAGGAAGAGACTGGACCTGCAAGTTGAATGGTTACTTTTCAACTGACTTTTCACACATGGTTACCATGGAAGGGTATTCCCAATCATATCAGAGTTGAAAGTACACCAAGACTCAAGATGATAATTACTGAGTACGGAGAAAGTAATGAAATTTTGTTTTGTGAAACAGATCTCGGTCAGTATAGACCAAAAGCACAAGAAGTCTTGATGCTACATTGCTCAAATAATCAAGAAGATACACTAAAAATTTCAGATTCAACAAAAGTTCCTATGGAAAGTGATGATGAGCTATCACCAGATGAAGGTGAAAGCATGTTTGAAAACTTTAGAAGATTTGTGCTCAAAAGTGCAAAATATGAAAAGGAATTGGGAAGTCATGCTTTCATGCTTTTGTGCAAGACTTGTTGTTGCCCAATTGGTGCCGGATCCACAATGCTTTCCATTCAGAGTTCTCCTATGCAATGTGTAAGATGGCGTTAGACCAAGTATACAAAAGATTTTCCTAAGTCCTTGGAGACGAATACTTTAAGTTGACAATACAAGATGAAGGCAGTGACTCTGACAGAGAGTTCTCACCAGAAGAAGAAATCATTCTGGAAGTAAACAAAGTTCAAGTAGATTATTCAATTGAAGAAATTCAGAAGAAAGAAATTCCCAGCCCCAAACAATTGCTAGACCAAAAGCAAGTTTGGACTTTGAGATTTGATGGCTCAAAATCCAAGAAGGGCAATGGAGCTGGTTATGAGCTGATCAGTCCATCAGGCGAAACCTACCTAGCTGCTCTGAGGTTACAATTCCCATGCACTAACAATGTAACAGAATACGAATCATTAGTCCACGGATTGCTGCATGCAATTCGGAAGGAGGTCAAAATCCTGCATGTTTATGGTGAGTCAGAAGTTGTGGTGAGACAAGTGAGGAAGAAATACGCTTGCCATGATAAAAGACTGCGAGGATATAGAAATCGAGTCTGGGACCTCATCGAAAGTTTTGACGCTTTCAATATCAAATCTATATACCGTTCTCAGAACAAAGTTGCAAATTCATTAGCACAATCAGCAAGTTCACTAGAACCGCTCGAGATGGATGTTGTGAAGAAATTTACAATTGAAATCACTTCAACCCCATCAGTACCGGACAATATCACGAATTTCCAAGTATTTGACGATGATAAACATATTTTGGATTTCTTAACAAATTCAGATGTCTTCCTCACCCAGATCATTGATGAAGAAGAAGATCGAGGAGAAGTTGAATTTAATGCAGAAGGTATAATGAATTTAAAGACCAATAGCATCCCCAAAGGGATGTTACAGCTTGAGAGGATCTTTGATCAAGATCAGATCAATGCAATTAAATACCAGAGAAATGAAGGTCAACACGAAGCCATAAACTTGGGAACGAGAGATGAAGTCAAGAATGTCCTCGTCGGCAAGGTATGCACGTCTAAAGAGAAAGAACAAATAGTCAAAAGCTTAAGGGAGTTCAGAGACATTATTGCCTGGAGTTACGAAGATTTAAAGACATATGACATTGCAATTATTACGCATACAATTCCCCTCAAGACGGACAATAAACCTTTCAGGCAGCGTCAAAGCCCAGTGAACCCAGTATTGGAGCCCCTCATTTTTCAAGAAGTAAAGAAGTTACTATCAACAGGCATTATTTTTCCAGTACGCCACTCAATGTGGGTCGCCAATTTGGTACCCGTCCGCAAAAAGAATGGAGAGATACGACTATGTGTGGATTTTTGAAATCTCAACAAAGCCTCAGAAAAGGATAACTACCCGCTACCATCATTAGATGAAGTAATCCAAATAGTCAACGGATCCCAAATGATGTCTTTCCTTGATGAATATTTAGGATACAATCAAGTGCTAGTGGAACCTGAAGACAGACTCAAGATGACGTTCACGACAAAGTGAGGTACATTTGCATACCAAAGAATGTCGTTCGGGTTGATTAATGCTGGAGCCACCTTTCAAAGAGCCATGGACATCGCATTCAAATATCTTATAGGGAGGTGCATTATCGTCTACATGGACGACCTTACTGTATTTTTGAAGATAAGAGAGAGTCATGTTGAAGATTTGATAAAGATATTTCAGAGATGTAGAAGACATGGAATTTCCTTAAACCCGAAGAAATGTATATTCGGGGTGACTGAAGGAAAATTACTTGGCCACGTGATAACAGAGAAAGGGATTCTTATTGATCCTGATCATGTAGAGGCCATATCAAGAATCGGTTTTCCATCAAGCCAGAAAGACTTGAAGTCTTTCTTCAGAAAGATTAATTTTGTAAGAAAGTTCATAACAGGGTTTGCTGAAATAATCAGACCTCTGAGTGAAATGCTAAAGAAAGATGCGAAGATAGAATGGATAGAGCCAGCAAAGAAGGCATTCAAGGAGATCAAACAAGCCATAATTGATGCTCCTGTATTGGTCAGCCCTGACTACACAAAGCCCTTCTACCTCTATTCTTTCGCTTCAGAACATACATGTGTTGCAATGCTCACCCAAAGGACAGAAGAAAAAGATGAACATCCTATTGCTTTCATGAGTGCACCATTCAAAGATGCGGAATTGAGATACCTGAATGTAGAGAAACAAGCGTATGCCTTAGTCAAAGCAATTAAGAAGTTCCGACATTATATTCTGAGAAGCAAAATCTTTGCTATAATCCCGGACGTGATTGTTAAAACCCTCTTGATGCAAAATGAATTAGGAGAAAGAAGAGGCAGGCGGGTTACTATCATTCAAGAGTACGACGTAGAGATCCAACCAATGAAGATTGTCCGTGGCCAAGCCTTAACACAAACTATTGCTACAGGGCCAGGACTAGTGCAACAAATTTATGAATTACAAGAGGTATCCCCGGGTGAATGGTACGATGATATCACTTACTTCCTGCTCAACCACAAGTGTCCTAGTCATTTGAATCCAGTACAAAAGAGGGCCTTGAGAATGAAAGGCCAGAGATATATGTTGCTAGGAGCAGTACTATATAGAAGAAATCATGAAGGAGTTTTCTAACATACTGTGGAAAGGAAAAAGCAAGACAAATAATGGAACATTTTCATGCCAGGTTTGAACAGGGCATGGAGGAGCATTGGCAACAACACACCAAGTTCTAATGGCAAGCTATTATTGGCCAACAGTGTTCAAAGATGTGTACGATCATGTGAAAACTTGTCACACATGCCAAGTGACAGCCACATGAGAGAAGAACCCAGCCATGCCACTTCAACCGGTGATCGAGGTATGACCTTTTGTGAAGTGGGGACTCGACTTCATTGGTATGATCAACCCACCTTCCTCTGAGCAACACAGGTATATCCTAACCGCAACTGACTATTGTACAAGGTAGTCAGAAGCTCAGGCTTTAAAATTGTGCACAACGGATACAGTAATTAAGTTTTTAGAACAAAGCATTATCACTAGATTTGGATGCCCTCATGCTTTAGTTTGTGATAATGGTTCTGCATTTTCTTCTTTGAAATTTTCTAATTGGGCATTTGAATATGGGGTCACTCTGAAGTTTTCATCAAACTACTATCCCCAAGGTAATGGATTGGCAGAATCCACAAACAAGAATTTGTTGAGTGTTATCAAGAAGCTCTTGGACAAGAACCCAAGGGACTGGCATACACAGTTAAGATTCGCTCTTTGGGCGGATAGAGTAAGAGTAAAGAGTTCCTTGGGGACATCACCCTATCATCTGGTATATGGACAAGATCCTGTGTTTCCCATACAATTGAGGATTCCAACGTTGCAATTCATGCAAGAGTGTTTGGATTAGGAGGACAAAGTCAAAACCAGATTGTCACAGCTGCCACTGTTGGAAGAGAAAAGAGATCGAGCATTGGAGAATTTTTCAAAACATCAAAGTATTGTGAGGAGATGGTTCGATCGAAGAGCAAGGATAAAAGCATTTAGAAGTTCTAATTTAGTCCTTTGCTGGGACAAAGCCCACGAGCGTAAAGGAGACCATGACAAATTTGACAACTTATGGATGGGTCCTTATCAAATTGCAGAAATTCTAGGAGACAATGCATTCAGATTGAAGAAATTGACCAGAGAAGATGTCCCATTGCCAGTCAATGGACAATTTCTCAAACATTACTTCCAGTCCTAGACTCTTCGCGAGTCTTGCTTTTGTGCATAGTTAGATTAGCTTTCTTTCCGGTTGGGTTTTGTCTTGTTTGGTTTGTTTTAGTTTAGTTTCCCTTGCTTTGGTTTGCGCTAGTTTAGTTGTTCCTACTTTCTTAGATTAGATTGCTTTGTTTGCTTTCATTTGTTGCTTTAGGTTTAGTTTTGAATAAGTAACGATTCACATTTGCAAAAGGGTGGTAAAGATTTAAGCACACACTAGTCTTATTCCACAAAGTAATGAACGGATCATTCCTTTGATAAATATTTGTTAGGGATCTCGGAATCCGAGATTGAATCCTTCTAGTTTGACTCTAGGTTAGGACTTGTACTTGGCTAGAAGAGAATCATCTATTGTGTTTTGACACTGAATCTTACAATCATCATATCTTACACACTTAATGAAATCTTTGAGTCATTATGGTCTCCTAGGCGAAGTTATTGGCTAAACTACAAAGAATAATCAAAAGTCTCGCTTCAGTGCCACTATAATGCTCAAACCCATGTAAGCTTCATTGCTTACAGGCCAAAGTGTGGAAGTATACAAAATATAAAGAATATCAAAATGAACCAAAAGAAGAGAATGAAACACTTGGCTAATGGGTGTGCGGACATCTCTACAAGTGTACAAAAGAATAAAAAATATATATAATAATAAATCGCCGAAAGTAGAGCAATCTCTATGAGATTATAGAAGATAACCTTGTCGGGGCTATAGAAGCGAGGCTCTATCCAAGGATGCTTTTGGAGTTGAGACAAAATACACAAACAACCATGATGGAACCAAAGAGTCATATTGATCTTATGAGATGGAAATGAATGCATTTGCACCCACTTGTGATTAAGAGAAAAGTGTTTCGATCCAATTTAGGATTCCTTTCCTTTCTGAGTATACCTTTTAACCTCAGGATGAGTTAGTTTGATTTAGTTGGAGATTCTGGATTCAGAATGAGTCTTTATCTTAGGAATGTTCAGGAACATTCCTCACGTGGAGTCGCCAGATGTTGTGACCTATTTCACACATCGCCCCATTGCAAATGGGGACCCTCGGTGGTTTGCTCTTGGGGTTTAGCTTTGAGTGGAAATTTCATAAGCTTTGTTGCTCTAGGAATTTCATGTCAAAGTCTGGAGTCATCACCCGAACCAAGTTGAGAATTTGAGCCTAAAACTGAACATGAACATCATAGAAGTGCTTAGAAGACCCGATAGACGAGGATCGCCTGTGCTTTCGCTCAATTCTGACACTTCCTATTTTATAGGTATTCTGCTTTTTTGCTTTTTTCTTTTTTCGTTTTTGGCATTTTTGGACCAATCTGGAATTTACTATTTTAGGAAAGTTGCTTTTTGCTTTTTTCTATTTTTAGAAAGTGCTAGGTCTCACTGGCAGTGGAGTCGAAAGTTTCTACTTTTAGAATGGAAAAGTAGGCAAAAATCAAGCAAAAATCTTTAAAAAACAGATAAATCATGAGAAAAGCAAGGAAAAGCGCATGCAAAAATCTGGAAAATTAATTGAAAATTGCACCTTCAAGGAAGAAAAATCAAGTAAAAAGCAAGGAGATTATGGTGAAATTTGCCTAAGTCTAGAGAGGTGCACCCCATAAAGAAATCCAGTTGAATCATGAAAAAATCCATTTGAAATTCATCAAAATGAAATCCACTTGGGAAATCCAGTTAAAATTCGTCCATTTGAAAAGTCTTGTTAAACTTCACCAAAGTTCAAAAGTAACTCCAGTTGGATGATACAAAATTCCAGTTGCCGAATGTATCTAAAGGTGAAAATTGGCTAAGGTAAATGAAAAATTCGAATTGGGACTTCAAGAATTCCATTATGAAGTCAAAATCCACTTGAAAGGATAAAAATTCCAGTTGAAAGCCGAATTTCCAAGGAAAAAATAAAAAATTGGCTAAGGCAAAGAGTTACCTTGGTAAAAGGAGAAAATCCAGTTGCAAAGTGGATAAGTCCACTTAAAGGTCAATTTTTCTAAGGCGAGGAATTTAAAATAACTTAAGCTTTTATTTAAAAACTTAACAAGCAAGCAAGAAAGGGCGCCCTTGAAAAATCAAAAGGAAGATAAGATCGCTTTTTGTGTTTTAAAACAAAGCAACCAATCAGAGAAGAGGTCGACCTAGGGCAATATTTTATTACAAAAGAAGTGTTTGAGAGTTTATTTTTTCATATTCACAGGTCGAATTTTCTCACAGGAAAACTTATCTCAGCCAAAGGCGTCCTTCTTCTTCTTTTCTTCTTGAGCTGCAAGTTACAATGATTCCAGACCACAAGGTTGGATATTTTTCTTCTATTTTCGGATTACTCATGCAACTGCAAAATCATAGCTAGCGAATTTTAAGAAGGAAAAACGAATTTTTATCTTGGATTTATAAAAACTTCAGTTTTCAGCTCTAAAATTCCAATAAATTCTTAAAAAAATTCTCTGAATATTCTTAAAAAAAGATAAAGGCAGGTAAAATTTCATTTTAATAAAATTTATTCTCCAATCAGCCTTTGCAATCGAGTTCTAGATTTTTTAATTAATTTATTTTAAAACTCTCCAGCCATAAAATTGCCTTCAATTTGTGGATTTTTTCTAACTTCAAGCTTCGTACAGGTGCAATGTCTACTTCGAAGAACGTAGGAGGTGGAAATAGAAAGAATCAAGTGAAAGAAGTTCTCAGGGAATTCTATCCAGAATCTCAACTGTCATCGAAATGGAAGAAAGTAGCATATACTAACTTCAAGCAATTCAACGTGATTCAGCACAAGAAAAGCATATTTGGCACTCAGCATGAAATGCCCATGCCTATTGCAACCAACATAGTTAAATGCGGACTACACCAAGCAACAGGATTTCCACCTGTAGTTTAGTGCAGTGAGTTGATAGTTGAGTGCGCCAGAAAATTCAATCCACAGACAAGATCCATTAAATCATCTAACGGGATCACTTTGGCATACTTCACAGAAGATTCAGTCAGAGAGGTGTTTGGAATTCCTCCTCGTCACAAAATGTTGAACAGAACCCAAGAGGAATCACAAACCATGTTCGATCAGGGCAAAGAATCTTGTATGGATATAATTAATTCCAACTGGGTTAAGGAACCGAAGAGGCATCGTTCTAAGCTACCTAAGAGATTGATTTGCGCAGATTTTAAGGAAGAATACAATGACACGATCCACATGCTAAACAGGATTATGGGAACTTCTCAAGGAGCTTTCTTCGAAGTATGGATGTTTTCATACGTAGAGGAGGTCATATTAGGAATGGAAACAATAAATTGGGCCAAATTAATAAGTGACAACATTGATTTCCACTTAAAAAACTTGGAGAAGACCAAGACTTTCTACATGAGTTCCTACATAGTCTACATCCTGGCCCGGTTTACCAAGTATAAAGGATTGATTTGCAAAGGGGAAGTTGGACATCGAAATAACTAGTTCAAAGCATATGATTGTTACCCACAGCTACAGTTGCATTATAAGGACAATTATAAGATAACCAATGACGCCTTCGTCATGTATATCACTCGATTACTTCAAGGAGGAATCCAAAAGAGGTTGTCTAAAGAGGCTATGGTGTTGCTTGATAAATTTGAGTCTCGGTTCATCCAATTTCCAACTTTTACATACATAAGAGTTCATGGATTTGCAGATGCTCCGTATAAACTCCCTCGGTATCCAACAGACAAGATTATTATGCTTGAAGTTGCAAGGCAGTTGGCACATGTGGATTCCATTCAAGGGAAAAAGAACAGACAAGGAGTGGATTTTGCTGTGGTAATTGGGAAAATGCTAGAAGCCTGCCCCTCATTGCAATCAGCAAAGATAGCAAAATCAGAATTACAATTTTATAAGTTAGTGTAATGTCCCCTTCTCGAGCTTGATCTTCTCTGATGACCGTTGGCCTATTCTGGAGACCCGTAGGCTACTCGGACGGTTTGATTAGGGTTTCTTGTGTGGAGGTTGCGATTGCTCGTGAATTGGTGATTGAACTGCGGATTCCTTCTGGGTTTTCTGTGGGCTTCGCAGTGATATGTTTCTCTTGGCATTCTGAGCACTTTCTGGAATTTACTATTTTTAGTAAATTCTATTTCTGGCAGTGGTCCTTTTGGTCTCGGCACAGTTGACTTTCCTCTTCAGTTGACTCAATTGGTTCATTCAGATTCTGGTCTCGGGATGCAGTTTCAGAGAGATAAGTTCATTTCACTTAAATAACATCGTATTTTAATGTTATATTACCCCCTTGGCCTAGTCTCTTAACTTAATGTTGTTTTAAAAGGTGGTCTTTAAGGGGTGGCGCCATCATTGAGATAATTTTATAATTATTAAGGTTGAATTAAAGCCTTAAGATTGGACGCCAATATTAAAGTGATGAATTTAATTAAAAAGTCAAAATTGAAGCTTTGAAGAAAGGGACGCCATCTATTGGAGGATTAGGGTTTGACTCAAAAAGGAAGATTAGGGTTTCGAGAAGGTCAACGGGAAATTATAAAAGGAAGCCTTTGGTTCTCATTTCAGTATCTTTGGTCTATAGGAATGTTATGCTGCTGGTTTGGCTCTGCGATTGCTTCGAGGAATGTAAGCCTCCTAGCTAGGCATTGCTTCTCGCTTGAAAGATAGCGACTAGTGGTGAGATAGTGATAGATTGAATGTTTTAGTGTGAGAATTCTGCATGTTAGTCTTTGTGAGGGTTTGTAAATCAGATTTCTGCATATTAGAGAGATTTTAGAATTGCATTTTCATTATAGCAGATTATTGTTTTTATTCACAAGTAAAAAAATACAAAGAGAATAGTTCTGGGTATTGTTTAGATCTCACTGTCTAAGAAGGGCGTACCTTTTCCCCAAGTTGCAGATTTTTTAGTTGAGTCTTGAATTTTTAAAAGGAAATTGCCCCTCTTGCTGGGCCGTACCATTAGCATTTCTTGGGATTTGTGCCATTAATTAATATCAGCATTTTGAGTCAGTTTTATGTGCCAATCTTGGGCGCCATCATCTTAGAGTCATATTGCATTCTGTCTCATGAAATTTGAGTGAGTCTGGAGAGAGTTGTGAATGAATTTGTGAGTTTCAGGGCTGCTGTTCATGCAAACGGAAAACAGGATTGTCATAAATCAGATTATCAGGTTGGCCTTATTAGTAGAGTTTTTGATCAAGCTTTATTATTCATTGAAGGGAATTCAATATATATTGTTGCAGCTCTATTTACATCTTGATTCACATTGATAGCAAGGCATTATCTTTCATATTGT
>VDFB02392868.1:0-13801 GCA_007258455.2 Sequoia sempervirens | reverse complement strand
AAAAAGTGGACTTGCTCTTTCTAAGGTGGACACCAACATTGGAGGACTTAAGTGAAATTTAAAGTAAAATATTCTTTCCTTGACATGGGAGTCCCATTTGGAGGGAAAAGGCATTTCAATTTTGGAGCCCTAATTTCTATTTAAACCCCCTCTACGCTCTCATTTGGGTTATACAATTTGGAGTTAACGAAGTGTTGTCGGATTGGAGATAGAATCCTTGGGCTTTGAGGATGAAAACCCTCAAGGTTGGCTCTAGATTCAGAGTTGCAAGATACTCCCTAGCTAGACGTGGGTGTGGCTTCACTACATGAGTTGCCATTGGAGCTTATTGGTGATGGCTTTCAGCTTATTTTCAGTTTTGGCTTATTATGATGTTTTCTAGCTATGCATATTTTGGTGTGAGTATTGATTTGCAGTGATTGGGAGCATTTTGGAGTGATTTCTTTTAAGTTTCAGTTTGCTGGTTGCATATTTCTACCCTAGGTTGTACCATTTGTTTTGCACGTGCTGATTGGAGGACTATCTAACTTTTTGTGTGTATTGTTGGATATGGTTTCTCACCATTGGGTACTCCCTTGTGCTAAATCTTAGACTTTTAGGTGAAGTGACTGATTTTATGGAACTGGTCAGTCCCCTTGCTAGGCTGTACAAGTTGGGCTGAAGGTAGTCTTGCTGGTTATGTTGCTGTTCACTCTTGTTTGGCTGCAAACTCTTCCTTCATGTTGATGCCTAGGCTTACTAGGTTGAGGTTGATGGTTCTATGGTGTTTAAGATTGGGTTGGAGTGATTGGTATGAAGTTGTGACCAATTTGCAGCTTGTGGTTGGTGTTTTAGACTGCTGCCCCTTCTTCATCAAACCTGTAGCAGCAGCATTTCAGACCTGACACAGTCCTTTGGGGTTCATTCCATGAGATATATCTGACAATACTTTGTTGGGAATACAATGTTTCATGTTGGAGTTTCATTTTGGGGAGTTGTGCCAAGAGTTTCTCATTATTTTCACATTGCAGCAGCATATTATGACATTCTGAAAATTATTTGTAATGAGCTCATTGTAACACAGTTTTGGTAGTACCATCAGTGATTTGCTATTTGTTTATTGCTACTTACCCCACTGAACAAGTGGTCATTTCTAACCCCACTAAACAAGTGGCATTCCCGATGAATAAGTGGACGAGCTTTCTTTAGTTTCATGTTATGCCCTATGAATAAGCGGAGGATCTTTCTTTGGTTTAGTCGGCTAGTCGCCAAATGCTTTCTTTGCTAGTTGTAATTCCCGCTAAATATGCAGAGGTTTCATATCATGCTTTAGAGATTTCATACTCACCCCACTAAATAAGTGGTTTACTTTAGAAGCACTTAATTGTAAGCTTTACCACCGTATTCTCTCACCTTGCCCACATTGGGTTCTGAGTGATCAGAAAAAGAAGGTATTTACTTTTAGTTGATTCTTGATTATCACTCACCCCATTGAACAAGTAGTTGCTTTCAATTAATGCAATGTACACCTTGCCACCGTATGCTCTCATCTTGCCCACATCGAGATATGGGTGATCAAAAAGTGTAAGGTAGTTAATTCAGTTGTTTATCATTGTTATTTTGGCTAATGCTAACGGGTGCAAAATTGAAATCTTTTGGGGTGGATATTACAATAGATGAATTGATAGAAAAACTTATAGAGAAGAAACTAAAACAATTGGAAATTGTTGAACTACAAGAGGCTCAATTGGAAAGAAATTGTATGCTTCTTGATATGATGAATGTGGATAAATACTATATGTATAAAATTTAGCATGAGTTATCTAAATGAAGAAACATATAATATTGGCCAATATTCTCTTCCTCCCAAGATGGCATACACTGAAGAAGTCAAACATATTAATTGTATCACCTTAAACAAGAAAAATAGCAACTTTTTGCAAACATTATGTTGCAGGAAGCTCAACTTGCCACCTTTCATGAATCCACATGCCCTCTCAATGAGTGGAGAGGAAGATCTCCATTATGGAGATGCTTATCCATGTTGTTCATACAACCCATCAAACAAATTTCACATTTTGAGCTACTGACATCCATACTAAAAACATGTCAAGGTTAGATGAGCTCGAGAAGTTTGAAAGGGAATGTGAAGAAAGATTTAAGGCATTGCATGTAATATTACCCCTTAACTTTTTCGATTTTTCATCAGCACAAACACCACTGTTAGTGTTAGCTCTAAATATAAACCATCTTGGAGAGTAACCCTCCACCTTTTGATCACCAAAATCCCATTGTGGGAGAGGTGAGAGCATACAGTGTCGGGGATCATTAGCAATTGGAAAAATGAAAATACAATGCTTGCTAGGAGGCTAGCCGACCATGGATAAAAAGTAAAATACTAGAAATACAAAGTAGGCGGATAACCAACCACGAGCTCAACCACTTATTCAATGGGAGCAAAGATATTACAATTATGAGGCAGCGAGCTGACCATTTAATCCTCACTACCACTTGTTCAATGGCGGGAATTTTTTAAACTTAATGTATTGAAATTTAAATGCTTCAACCACTTATCCAATGGGAGCTCAATACTAAACTTAATTACAACAAATAAATAGATGACTGTTAGTACTACTGACCAGCCTTACAATAAATGAATTTTCAGCTGCAAACATATCAGAAAGAAGGCCAAATACAACCAATGATTAAGGACATTATCCTTAACTCTTTTACAATGATTACGATTAGATTTTAGCCTCTAAATATTAGAAAATCAGAATTACTTCAAGTCTGATTAGAAACAGTAAACACAGAAAATCTGACCAGCAGGTTGTTATCACTGAATCTAGCAACGCTTTCGTTCCGGATAACCACCCTACGAAACTTGTCTGTTTCCTAGGATTCGTGAGTTTCAAGTATGCATAACGAAGTGGTTTTCAAGCTACCTCGAAATGTGTTTCAAAGCCTCGAATAGTCAATTCAAGCATTCCCCCATGTTCGCCTCGCGAAGACCTTCGAAATGAGCTCCTTCGCGAAGTCTCACTATTTGTACTTAGCAAATTGCGAAAAATGCAGTGGCACTGAAAAAGTGCGCTCCTGCTCTGAAGCCAAAATTTGGCTAAGTATGAAAAGTGCAGGGGCGCTAAATTTTAGCGCCCCTGCATAAAAGTGAATTTCTAAAAAATGTAATAGCGCTAAATTTTAGCACCATTACACTTTTTCCTAACACTTAGACTTTTTTGGCCCTGGCACGTTTCTTCATGATTTTCGCATTTTTCGTCAATCGTGCCACTTTTCGTGCCTAAATTTATTGCTCGACTTGAGTTAGGTTTTCGATTTTCTCTTTCACTTAAAAGTGTTTTATTTCGCCATTTTCATTGTTTATGGTCTTTGTTCTCCTTTTCTTCTTGCTGGGCGAGTTCTTCTCAAGCCGCAATCACGTGTTTTGGAAATTCGAAGTTCTTCTCCAGCGTTTTTTGCGTTTCATCTTTGTAAGTTGTTACCCTTGCTTTCTCTTTATTCTCCAATTTCAATGGAAACTCCATGCAGACAAACAATTTGCAAACCCCAAGCGCCATTTTCATGCACCGTTACATCTGTTTTACAAAATCATGTCTCAGATGCAGAAGCGCTAAAATTTAGCGCCCCTGCATCAAAAACTGAAATCTCAAAAATGTAATGGCGCTGAATTTTAGCGCCCTTACACTTTTTACAATCTTTTTCCAGACTTAGTCATTTTTTGTGCAATGGTGCTGAATTTTAGCACCTTTACACTTTTCTTCCAGACTTAGTCATTTTTTGTGCAATGGTGCTGAATTTTAACACCTTTACACTTTTGGCAGTTTTTAACCTAGTCTCTTCAAAATTGCTCTATTTCCATTGCAGACCCCATTTCTTCGCTCCTGCATCGTTTTCCGTGCCTAGTTGCTCGTTTCACGCTTGCTCGACATTGTTGCTCGCTTCGCGCTTCCCAATGCTGCTTTTTCTGCTAACGCCTGTTGATTCACCATCCTTGCAGTTTCTCTCCAGATCTTGTCAAGTGATCCCGAAGGTGATGTCCTTTGATCTTGGTTCATCCAAATAAAAAGTTCATGCAGGAGACCAGGAAGAAGTATGAAGACTCCACGCCCAAGCAAAGAAACATGAAGAAGCTTCCTGTTCTCCAGTGTTAGACATTTCCGGTGCATCCCTTTATGCATCTTGCTTGTAAATATTTCTTGACATTTTCAAATGTCTTTTTGTAAATTGTAATTACACCAAGCTCGAAGATGTAATGTTTTGAAAACAAATTACACTTTGACTTTGGTCAAAGTTAGGTGAGATCTCCTAAAATCGCTCACCTAACTTTCCCTGATTTTCTCAATCCCTTTCCTAATTTTGCTCATCCCTCTTTCTATATAATGTAAGGGATTTTCATTGTAAATGGATCTTTTAGTGTTTTGCAACGAAGTGCTGCCTTTTTTGAAGCAAATTTGTGAAACTTTGCGTTCATGCTTTGTGAATGAAATTCGATTAATAAAGAAAAGGATTGCAAGCCAAACTTTGCGTTGGATTCGATACTTTTGTGAGTTGATCTTATTTGGTAGTGATTAGTTTGAAGAATCTGAAGGACTCTAAGTAGTTTATGTAAACTTTGTGTTACATCTATTATTTAGATTGCATTGTTATTTCTGTTTATCATTGGTTGAATGATCTACAAGACTTTGTGCTTGTAATCATTCATTGCTCTTGCATGTTCTGGTTGAGTAATCTACAAGACTTTGTGCTTGTAATTATTCATACTCTTGGATACTCTTGTCGAAGGATCTACAAGACTTTGTGCTTGTAATCGTTAATGCTATTTGATACTTTTGTTGGATGATCTAGGGAACTTTGGCGCGCAATGTTCATGTTGATTAGGGTACTGCGTCTTAGAAGACTTTGTGCTTCTAGCATGTAAGCCAATGCGTCTACAGATCCAACAACGATAAAGCTCACGAGGAGCATTTTATTGCCTTCGTGAGCTTTCCCTTTTTACTTTATTTTGTTTGTTATTAATCACTTCTGGTATCTCTACGCTTCGCTTTGATGAGATAGAGCTATTGGTATTACTGCTAGTTGTTAGTTTTAGGTTATTAAGAATTCTGAACTTCCAACGGTGAAGCATTGTAAACATCTTCTCTGAAAAAAGAGAGAAGGATGAATGTAACACACCCCCCCCACTCCATGAATTTTGTGTACATTTTGTAATTACTTGTTTGATTTACTATTGCTTCTGTTAGCAGTAAGAAGGGCGCCTCCCCTTTCTGAGAGGAGAGATTCACATCTCACATAGCTGTGGCTGAAGTCCAAGTTGTGTAATCTATCGAAAAGCTGATTACATAATTTTCACCCAACAAGGTAAGAAATTCGCCAAAATGGATGTAGCTCTTCACATACAGCTCGGAGAGACTTCATTTAGCAGTCAATTGAAGCCTCTAATCATGGAGTCCATTTTCCAATGATCAAAACGTGCCAAAACAGCACTAATAAATTGGCACGAATCCCAATGCAACTTGCTAGAGATGGTACGGCCTCCAAGAAGGGTCGACCTCCTCTAAAAACTCAGAAACTCGTAATAAAATCTGATTCTTTGCAAGACTGGGCGCCCTCCACAGAAAAACAGCATGGCCCAATACCCAGAACCAAATAAAAATAAGGGGTGAAGCTATGAACATAAATTCGCTTCAGCCATCCACTTCTTTAGCAGTACAAACAGATTATACAAGCAACCTGCATTTAGTAAATCAGAAATTAAGATCTATCAACACTCCTGAATGAAGCGTGATCTTCAGTCACCATCTAGAAAGCCATAGTTTCAGGCCTGAAGAATGGTATAGAAAAGCTAGAAGGCACACAACCCTCGTAGCAAAGTTTGAACTTAGTTCAGTAAAATAATATTATGAATTTTCCAAAAGATCCTCAACTCTTAGCAAAGCATCAATATATAAGCACAAATGAGCGATTGAAGCAACCTATAACTCCAGCCAAGAAACTTTTCAACTTCTCCAAGGGACATCCATATCAAATGCCTTTTCTTTTAAAATAATTTTAAATACTTTATGCTCTTCCCCAAGTCGTCCCACTTTGAGAAAATATTAAAACTTAAATAAAACATTTAAATGCATTAATGAGGTGTCCACTTTATGGCCCCAACTTTAAACCAACTTTAAAGTCATTGCCTAGGCATAGAGTACAAACTCAAAACATAAAATTGACTAAGTGTTGAAACCCAGTCCAAAGAAGCAACTAAAACCAACACCCAAAACTGATTCTGCCAAATTGCTAGAAATAGCATGATGATCTGAGTTGAGCTGCTGATAATGTCACTGCCAAAAATAAACTTACTAAAAATAGCAAGTACCAAAAATAATAAGTTCACTACAAACTCAACAAAAAGTCAAACTGAGCAGAAAACATAACTTACTATAAATAGCAAGTCTCCAGGAAGGCTGTTAGAAACTGATGCATGTTACCTCATTCTGAAGCTCTTTGAAAACCCAGAAAAAACCACCAAATATGCATCAAAAATTCATACATGCAAGCCTTCAAAACCACCTATGAAAGTGGAAACCCTAATTTACACATCTGAGAAGCCTATAGATTTTCGAGATAGGCTATCAGTCCACAAAGAGATCATCACTGAGAAGGGGACATTACACTATAATATTCCCCCTTAATGTTTTTTCAATTTTAATCAACACAAACACCACTATTAGTGTTAGCTCCAAATATAAACCAGCTTGGAAAGTAACCCTCCATCTTTTGATCACCGAGATCCTAGTGTGGACGAGGTGAGAGCATACGGTGTTGGGGATCGTTAGCAACTGGTAAATGAAATTACAATGCTTATTAGGCGACTAGCCGACCATGGATGAAAAGTAAAATGCTTGAAATACAAAGTAGACGGATAATAGACCATGAGCTCAACCACTTATTCAGCGGGAGTGAAGATATTACAATTATGAAGCTGCAAGTTGACCATTTAATCCTCACTACCACTTGTTCAGTGGGGGGAATTTATTAAACTTAATGTGCTGAAATTTAAATGCTTCAACCACTTATCCAGTGGGAGCTAAATACAAAACTTAATTGCAGCAAATAAATAAATGACTGTTAGTACTACTAACCAACCTTACAATAAATGAATTCTCAGCTACAAACATCTCACAAAGAAGGCCAAATACAACCAATGATTAAGGACATTATCTTTAACTCTTTTACAATGATTACAATCAGATTTTAGCCTCTAAATATAAAAAAATCAGAATTACTTCAAGTCTGATTAGAAACAATAAACACAGAAAATCAGACTAGCAGGTAAGAAATTCGCCAAAATGGACGTAGCTCTTCACATACAACTCGGAGAGACTTCATTCAGCAGTCAATTGAAGCCTCTAATCATGGCGTCCCTTTTCCAATGATCAAAACATGTCAAAACAATAGTAATAAATTGGCCCAATGCAACCTGCTAGAGATGGTACGGCCTCCAGGAAGTGTCGATCTCCTCTAAAAAATCATAAACTTAGAAATAAAATTTGATTTTTTTGAAAATTGGGCGCCCTCCACAGAGAAACAGCATGGGCCAGTACCCAGAACCAAATAAAAATCAGGGGCTGTAATGTCCCCTTTCTAGTGGAAGCACTTAAACCTGAAACTTACTGTCAAAGTGTTTCTCAAAGAGACATTAGGAATGTTAGAGATCAATAAATTTCAGTAATAACATCTAATAAGTTCAAACATGATATAAATATTTCATTCTTGTCAAAGGATTATTCATTTCCGCCTTATCACTCACTATGAATGATTCTTTTTTAATATATTTCATAAGTACATTAGATATTAAACATCTTTCAAGATCCGAGAGATGATATACTATTATAGTATTTATCATAATAGCTTCATTATTACTTATAAGGCTCAATAATTGCTACAAGCATCATTATTGGAGAGTCGTAAATGATATATTTTATATATATATATATATATATAGCAATTACCAAAATATATCTATCAACATCATATACATTAAATATATATTAAACATCAAAATCTAACTTCATAATGTATTTATTAAACACCATTCTCTAAATACATAAGTATTTATTAAACCTATTATTTGAATTTTATAAATACTTATCTATTATTTAGATTTATAAAATATTTACTTACCTTATTGCTGTCTGGTTTGTAAGTGCTTCTCCTTTTCATCTGCCACGATCTATCCCTTTATTTCCTCTTGTTTGGAGTTACTGACCCAAATGATCACATATTATACTAGCTGAAATTATTCATAATTCTGAAATAATAGATTACGATTCTGAAATCATGAATTAATTATACTGCTTAAAAGAGCTTGCTGATCACCACTCTTTCTTTTTTCCCATCCTTCGATGCTGTTCGATTTGAAGATATATCTCCTTAATACCCACATATGGCTAATAGATGTGATCTTTCAAGGCATCTATTTGTCAAGGATCATGTCTATTGATTAAATGTTAATCGCTGCCTTTAATATAAATTGCACCTCCTCACAAATAATGATCAATCCCGTTTAAAATAGCATGTAATTCCTTTTATCCAATAAGACATACATTATCATATTATATGTTTCTTATAAAAATTATATTATTATTATTATTATTATGTTTATATCAAACTTATATTATTATTTATATATGTATATTAATCATAGGATGATTGTAATAACAATAATATTTTGATAATATTAATATTATCTCAGCATAAGTATAATATTAGATTGAAATTACTTATATTTTTATTTTGATATTTATTTTACATTATATTCTTGTGCCAATATTTTGTAATTATAGTACTATCTTGCTAATTGTAATTATAAATTTAATATATGTATTTGTACTTTGATACTTATTTATTCGCATTTATATTCTAACATGCATTGTTTATACGTATTTGTATTTCATTGCTTAGTAATTTTAGTGTTCTAATTCGAGGACATGACAAGGGCGAAGCTATGAACAGAAATTCGCTTCAACCATCCACCTCTTCAGCAATACAAACAGATTATACAACAACAACCTACCTGTAGTAAATCATAAATTAAGCTCTATCCACACTCTTGAATGAAACATGGTCTTCAATCACCATCTAGGAAGCCATAGTTTCAGGCCCGAAGAATGGTATAGAAAAGCTAGAAAGCACACAACCCTCGTAGCAAAGTCTGAACTCAGATCAGCAGCATAACATTATGAATTTTCCAAAAGATTGTAATGTCCCCGTTTTAGCCATACGCTCTTCCATGTCTGATAGCTTATTACCGAAAGCCCGTAAGCTAGTCAGAAGCTAAAATTAGGGTTTCCACTTTCAGAGGAGGTTTTGAAGGCTTGCATGCGAGATTTTCTGATGCATGTCTGGTGGAGCTTTTTTGGGTTTTTGGAGAGCTTCGAGATGAGGTAACATACATGACGAGATAATGACTTGCATTTTTGGTTGTTTCCACGGCAATTTTGGAGGCTTGCATGTTGATGTTTTGCAGATTGGATTTTGGATTCCTCCTGGGTTTTCAGAGAGCTTCGCGGTGTTGTAACATGCAATTGAAATAGAGGACTTTTCCCGGACTTACTATTTTTAGTATGTTGCAATGACTGCTCAAACTATGGAGAAAATGTGTTTGGAACAACTTAATATTTTTAGCAGTATACTATTTTTAGTAAGTACTATGTTTGGCAGTGTTATTTTTAGCAACAGCTCAGCAGTTCAGTGTAGTGGCTATTTCAGGCAGGTCAGTCTGAGCAGTTCGTCATCCAGCATTCTTGGGCTATTTTTGGCAGGTCTGAACTTGTGTTGGGCATTTCTCTTGATAAGGTAAAATATTTAAATTAAGTGAAATATTTATAAGGCTGGGTGAATGACTCAATGAAGAGATAAGTGATTTTAATTTTATATGGTATTTCACTTAATACTTGATGATTATTTATATCATAGTTTGTGGACTCTGCGGACTCGCCGCGAACTCGAGAGTCTCGACCCTGGCCGAGTCAACTCGCCATGGACTCGGGAGTCCCGACCCAGGACTCTCCTGCGCGGCTGAGTATTAAAATGGGTTAAAACCCATGTTTCTTTATATTTTTTTTTTCATTTTTAGACTCTCACTTGTGAAAAACAGGTCTGCAAATTGATTTGGGGTTGATTGAAACAAGGAGAACAAACTAAAAAGATCAAAATAGAGCCAGGTAAGTGATCTAACAATTCTTTTTGTTTGTTTTCTTCAATTTCTTGCATTCAAAATAAAAAAAATCAAGAAAAATAAGGGGAAATGCTACCAAATTTTTTTCTATTTTCCTTAATAGCCTAATTCTTATTGTTTCTACTTTCTAGCTTGTTTTTGCATTCTTTTTCTTTTGCAAATGTTTGAAACTTTGAAATTTTGAATCACATTTATTTGCTGATTTTTTAGCAAACTCTAGCTGATTTTTTTTTTCCATGTTGAACTTGAAACAGCAATGTCGTCTTCAAATCCAAAGGGACTAAAAAAAGACCTTGCATGGAAGTATGGAATTCTAGGAAATAAAAAAGGTGAATTGACATGTAATGAATGACAAAAATGGGTGACAAGAGGAATAAACAGATTAAAATACCACCTTGCTAGAATACCTAGGCAAAATGTGGAGGGATGCAAGAATACTACTCCTGAGATTATTAGAGAGATGAAGGCCCTTCTTGTTGAATATGAGCTTAAAAAAGAGGAAAGACAAAAAACAAAGGATGCCCTAGCAGCAGCGATGAGTGGATCCCAATCCCAATCTACACCCTCTATGCCCCATGGTGTTGCAAGTCCAAGCTTCCGTGCTCCACATTCATCTTTTGGTGAGAGTCCTGATGGTTCCTTTTCTACTGCTAGTGCTAGTCAGGGTCCTTCATCAGGACCAAATTATTTTATTCCACGTAATGTTCCAGGAGCACAACCTTCACTTGAAGGTACTGGTTGGAATAAAGAAAAGCATCAAGAAGCTAGGATGGCTGCTGCAAACTTTTGGTACTACAATAATCTACCTTTCAATGTTGCAAACAGCCCATATTGGGAAGGTTTGGTGAACGCCCTTACAGTTGCAGGAAAGGGGTTTAAGACCCCATCATCTAAAGATTTGAGTGGGCCATTGCTAGAGGAAGCCGTAAAGAATACACGGCTTGTGGTTGATGAGCAAAAAAATTTTGGCGAAGAAAAGGTTGCAGCATTTTATCTGATGGGTGGACAGATGGATGAAATAGAACTCTCCTTAACTTTTTAGTGGCCTCTAATGGTGGATTGGTGTTTCTAAAATCAATAGATGCCTCCCATGAAGTTAAAAATGTTGAGACTTTATGCAATCTATTAGATGGGGTGGTCCAGGAGGTTGGAGTTGATAATGTTGTCCAAATCATCACGGACAACGCAGCTGCATATGTAGCTGCAGGTAGACTACTTATGGAGAGGCATCCCACAATTGCATGGTCTCCATGTGCTGCACATTGCTTAGACCTATTGCTAGAGGACATTGGGAAGATTTCATGGGTCAAAAGTGTGGTTGAAGATGCAAAAAGTGTTACAAAATTTATCTACAACCATACTTGGGTGCTTTCTTTGATGAGGAAATTTACAAATGGCAAGGACCTTGTGCGACCTGGAGTGACACGATTTGCTAGCCACTTCCTCACATTGCAAAGCATTCTTGGTGCCATTGGTCATCTCAAGCAAATGTTCGTGTCCGATGCTTGGAAGGAGTCCTCATTTTCCAATAGACCTAAAGGGGAGAGGATTGTTGCCATAGTTTTTGATGAGACATTCATCAAAAATGGAGAGGAGTTGATGGGGGTAAGTAGCAATCACACAAAAAAAATTATACATGATAATCTATTTGCTGTTTTTATTTTTTGAGGGGTTAATTTTGTTATGATTTAACATTTGTTTTCATTTTTTTAGGTGACAGAACCTTTGGTGAGGGTTCTTCGTATGGTGGATGGAGATGGCATGCCAATGGGTTTCATCTATGAGGCCATGGATAGGGCCAAAGAGGCCATATCACGTTACTATGGCGGCAACAAAAGGAAATATGAAATCATATGGCGCATCATTGATCGGAGATGGACACACCAACTCCACCAGCCGATTCATGCCTTTGCCTACTTCTTGAATCCGAAGTTCTACTTCTCGGACACATTTAAGGCGGATGAGGAGGTCATGGAAGGTCTTGTCATATGCATTGATAGGATGGTGCCTGATCGTGAGCTGAGAGATAAAGTGCTTGATGAGTTGGAGGTGAGATTTGTTACATCTTATTTATGAATTTGCAATGTTGAGCCTTGACTATCTATGAATTTTCTATATTTGATTTACTTTTTCTTTTATCTATTCAAGGTCTACAAGGGTGCAAGAGGGGAGACTCTTTTCCTCCCAGCAAGCAATTGAAAGGAGAGGAAAACAACAACCAGGTAAAAAATGAAATTAGAAACTTGATTCTTACATATAGATTGTTTACTTTATTCTTAGTTCTTAATACTTATATTTTTTAAACATGTTTTTGTAGATCTATGGTGGGAGAACTATGGTGCTAGCACACCAAATCTTCAAAAGCTAGCCATACGTGTCTTGTCACAGCCATGCAGTGCTTCTGGGTGTGAACGGAATTGGAGTTTATTTGAGAACATTCACACAAAGAAGAGGAATAGGTTGACTCAGCAGCGCCTAAATGATTTAGTTTTTGTTCGGTACAACCTTCGCCTTCGAACTAGAAAGGTGGAGGGTGTTTCACACAAGTCCATCGACTTGGATGACATTGATCCATATGGTGAATGGACTATTGATGAACAAAATGATGAGGCTGATGTCTTCCTTACTGATGAGGATCTTGTTGAATTAGAGAGAGCAGCAGCAGAAGAAGAAGCAGCAAGATTGGATGCCATGGAGGACGATGAAGACACATTCGAATATCATGTTTCCCCTTCTCGATCTCCTAGTCCTCGTTTGGATACTATAGCACGGGCACCTTCTAGTTCTAGGCCTCCAAAATTGAGTACCATTGGGAGGGGAAAAAGGAAGATGTAGATTACATGTGGTTGTTAATGTTTTCCTCTTTTTGACATGATTATATTAAACATTTATAAACTTATTGTGTACCCAAATCAAATTTTTTTTTGCTTCATTAAGGCATTTTGCATTTTAAAGTCTAAACCTTGCTAAAATGTTGTAAAATACCGTTTTGGGCAATGTCAAGTATGGAGTTTTTGTCAATAATTTGTCAGTCAAAGTCAGTTATATGGATCAGAACCTGAAACAGAGACTCAAAATGAAGATTTTCACGATGGAGGAGCATCTCACGACGGCATTTCATATTGCAGACGGTCATTTCAATGATCGAGACAGAGTTTTCAGTGATCAAATCATGGAGATTTTTCAGAGGAAAAGTCTCAAAGTGCAAGTATAGCTCAGGGGCGCCCAGTTTTTTGGAGGTCAAGATCTTGTCTGAAGTGCTCAAGCATCCAGTCAATCTCTTCAGAATCAGCCTGGCTATTCGTCGAGCTATCCAGCGAGGCGTTCCGAGACTCACAGCTCCAGTTATTCACGACAGAAGGTAAAATCCCTAAATTTTAGGAGATGGAAATTTTGCTCTTTTCAGGCAAAAGCGCGCCTCTAGCCTAAGGGCGCCCATTTCAAGGCAGGGGTAAATCTCGACATTTTCGATGCCGAAGACAGTCAATTCGTTCACAGCTAGTCTGCTTATCCGACGAGATATCAAGCGCAGTCATCCGACTCTCAGAGTTCAGGCGGCAGTCGTCCAAAGATCAG
>VDFB02392867.1:0-24688 GCA_007258455.2 Sequoia sempervirens | reverse complement strand
CTTATACATTGGGCTGATTGAATGCCAAAAGAAAGGAATTAACAAGTTAGAAATCGAAGGAGATTCGGCTATCACTATCAATGTAGTGAGAATGTCTGAAACACCTAACTGGAGACTTAAAGCCCTACTAGAAAGGATACTGACAATTCTTGATTATTTTGATTGCTTTACTATTAATCATGTATATAGGGAGGCAAATTTGGAACCAGATGAGTCATCGAAGATTGCAGTGGAAGGTAAAGTGGTGAGGTGGTGGCAGTAAAGCTATGTTAGATGATTAAGGTCCTTTGTTATTGGGGCCATTTTTGCAAGAGACATTTTGTTCCTTTGGCCACAACACTGGTTGGGACTTAATTATGTCTACTAGAACTCTTTCAGATGTTTATATCCTGTCAAGAACAGTTGTTGTTTTGATTTGGAGTATAAGCTTATAATGATTATCTTGTAATATAAGATGTAAGATCCTTTGATAGTAGTTATATTAATAAAATTTGACTTTGCCTCTTGCTGATCAAAAAAAAAAATTATGTATAAGAAAAACCAAAAAACCTACTATAACAGATTTGATTTTACAAATATAATAATAACCAAATGTATTTCCAAAAGTATAGCAAAGCATGTTTTCAATTGCCAGGAATAACATTCTGATAGAACAAGAGCTTTCCCCTAATATAAGTCAGCTCCAGGTCTATCATCTGATTTCGCAACATAGATAGCCTTGAAGGAAAATTAAATCAAACAAAATAAAAGTTGTGTACGCAATACAGGCCAACCCGCTATGAGAGAATGGATTCACAAATATAAATGATAATTGAAATCAAATTTAAATCCATCTATCATTCATAATCACTATCTCATTCTTAGTTGTATATCCTATCGCCAAAAATCTGTAACTTATTGTCATTCCATTTCTAGTATAAAAATCTAACTAGCATTATTTCAATTCTTAACTTGTAAAAATATTATAAATTACTAAACCTTTACAAAGTTTGAGATAATGCCAGGACTCGGCTTGCAGCCCACACCTGATTATCTTGTAGATTCACAATATTTAAATTAGTGTTTACATTGAGATTGTTATTTAGTTGAGACCTATTTTATTTAAATATTATATTTTTCAACAATCAAATAGTAAATAGTAATTTTATTCTTCATTCTTATCAAAAATTGATAATTAATTAATATAATTTTATTGATCAAAATTTGTCTGTTATTTAGTTGAGACCTATTTTATTTAAATATTATATTTTTCAACATTCAAATAGTGAATAGTAATTTTATTCTTCATTCTTATCAAAAATTGATAATTAATTGATCTAATTTTATTGATCAAAATTTGTCAGTGCCTAAATGACACAGGCTTGATCACTGACTAGCTGAGCCAGTTTTGAAGTGATGCTCAAACTGATGTTTTAATTTAAAATTTCAATAATACTATTGTCAAATGATAACAGGGATGCTGCGACTAAGTTGTCCCAAATTAATAAATACGTCTTAATTTAGAAAAGAGTTTCAAATGAAAGCAAAATAAGTGATAAACAGGTAGTACTTGGTATTTTTTTTATTAGGCAAAATGGTTTTTGAAAGGGTCTTTACAGAACTATACAAAGATGGGACAAACAGCACACAAAGACTGTAAAACAGCCCAACTGCAACAAAACTGCCAAAACAAATAGCAAAACAACAATCCCAGAAGAAACAACAGCGACCAAACAACCAAACAACCAAAGAAAGCGCAAAGTTATACTTGCTATGTTACAAAGCAGAATGTATCGCACATGTGGGATGGCCATTTTGGCTTGTAGCCCTGATTTGGCGGCTGCAATGGTCTCTGCAGCGAGGCCATTTTACATCTTTTTGCTACGCTACAGCCTGTTTCTCTATCTAATCACAATGATGATCATTACTTATCTACCCTCAAATTTTTGGTAACAAAGTTATGCACAATTTGTTGCGCATCTGACACCCCAATAACCTTCCCTCCCCTTCAAATAAGATTATTCCTCTAACTTAAATACTTGTAAGATAATTTACATGTAGACACAGAATAGAGTTTCTTTTCTTTTCTGGGTTGTTTAATTTAAATCTTTTGCTTTCACTTTAAATCATGTACTTAAACGAAAAGAATGCACAAAATAACTGCCTGGAAGTCTTCTGCTTTCATTTTAAACCATCTACTAAACCGAAAAGGATGCAAAGAACAACTGTTTGGAAGTTTCTTATGATACATAGAACCTATTAACACTCTCATAATATTTTAAAAAGTGGGCAATTTCTGGATCATTTCCCAGAACAATCTTCCACACAAGGAAACATTTAAAGTAGAGAATGGAATCTCCCAGACACAAATGAAGTACAAGACAATTTGATTGAGCAGGCCGCCTTTACCACTTCCACCAAAATGTAAGTAAATCATTTCAGGAAAGGTGTTTTACCGAAGAAATCAAGATTCAAAACTGTTACATTGCAAATATTTTCCCTTAATGCGGACATCTAAATTCTCATAGGGTCATAGCGCATCGAAGGAGATGCTTTGCCTTCGGGTTGAAGCTGGACACTAACTTCTGGGAGGTCCCAATAAGCGCGGTTTAGCAGTTGACCCCTGAATCTCACCGGCCCAAAATGGATAAATACAAAGTAATGACAAAAACACACTGACATTTAATTGCAGTTCATAAAGTGCCCACACCAGACCTCATCTGGATTGACCGGCTGACCACCAACTGGAAAACTCAACCAGAAGCCTAGAGCTTAGCTATTATTTCAAAAATTTGCCAATATTATTTTTGCCTTGTTGTACTGAGCAAATAAACCTTAGTATCTGAAACTATAATTAACTATAATATTAAACTTCACTCCACCATAAATGGCTTTTATAAAGATAACTAGAGGGGGGCTCCTTGTTTCACATGTTACTTAATATGTTCCTCATTTACTTTCATCCTGCCCTGTATTCTGTTAACAAAGCCTCTGATAAGTACAGAGTAAACCATTTTTTTTATTTTCAAAACCTGTGTTGGAAATTTAGGATTTCAGATAGAACTCGAAATATCAAAAACTCTGGTAATTTTTCGTGTATCTTCCTAAACTAACCTGGTGATCACTTCTGGGCAACAATTATTAACCTTTATTTAAACTTGAGGAAATTAATTTGATCAATCAACCCCATTATACTGGATAAAACTTCACAAAGAATTGATAAGAAACATTAAAATAATTGGAGGAGGAATAAAATACCTGGTACTTGTGCCGAGATGTTGGCGAACATCGAATTCAACGCCTTCGGCGACTGCAAATAATAGAGTTATGGCTAAACCCACTACGAATTGCATTCTTCCCATTTCCAATCACTTAGAATACCAAAGTGCAGATAAACGCTGAATCAAGGCGTTCTTTGGTAGTAAGGTATTTATAAAAAAAATGAGGCAAAGGGATCTGAAGAGTGACATTTTTTGAAATTTCGACGAACCACTGGCTGAAGAGTTGGCAGTCCACGAGAATAGTGTGAGGGAGGAACGATAAAAATTATGTCAAATCAAGTTGATGTATATCAGTTCCAGCCCTCTTGTCCTCCCACAATTACCATTAATGGCTGAAGAGTTGGCAGTCCACGAGAATAGTGTGAGGGAGGAACGATAAAAATTATGTCAAATCAAGTTGATGTATATCAGTTCCAGCCCTCTTGTCCTCCCACAATTACCATTAATGGCTGAAGAGTTGGCAGTCCACGAGAATAGTGTGAGGGAGGAACGATAAAAATTATGTCAAATCAAGTTGATGTATATCAGTTCCAGCCCTCTTGTCCTCCCACAATTACCATTAATGGCTGAAGAGTTGGCAGTCCACGAGAATAGTGTGAGGGAGGAACGATGAAAATTATGTCAAATCAAGTTGATGTATATCAGTTCCAGCCCTCTTGTCCTCCCACAATTACCATTAATGTATGTATTGGATGGAGGGATTTATATCATCCACAAAAAACTTTTAATTAAGGGAGCGGATGGATGGTGGTGCAGGTTTCTTTTGTGGAGATAAATATTAAAAGAATCTTTTTTTTTCAAAATGTCTTTATAATGTGATCATATAAGTAGGTTGTTAAAATTAACAAGTGGTCCCATCAATGATAGAGTAAATATTTGCCACCTCTCAAAATTAGGTGAATGTAAATACATATATTTATTTGCATAATATATGTACTAATACATCAAAACTGAGTTGACATGTATCGAACCCATTTACATTCAACCAGCATAGATTTGACAACTGATCAACTTGGAAATACATTTGAACATATTTCAAATAAAAATGTTTCATTATTCATTTTTGATTGACAAACTTATTGTTCCACCATGTCCATCTATATAGTCTTTTTGCAAATTTACCCTGCAAAAATTGAAAACCAACTCTTAGGCTCACTATGCAATACAATTTTACAAAATATCGACTCATTATTTCAACCATATTTCACAATTATACATGATATTTAACTAATCCTAACAAAATATTAAAACAAAAAACAATTTCAAATTTCTAAAATCACCTTTCAAATCACACTATAACTAATATTGCCAACCAAAATTTCTAACCTCTCAAATCACATTTATAAGTACCATTCACAATCCAATTTATATCACTTCTACCATTAATTTCAAGATTGCAACCTCAAATTCCCTCCACTAATTCAAAAATCTCCACTTGGACCTATCTTTTCAAATTTATACAAGTAAGTTTACCATTATTTATACAAGTCACCACAAATGTGTGTTTCAAGTTATCTGTTTCATAATTCAAATTTCTAAGTTTCAATTTAAGACACCTCTTCAAGACTAATTGAAGAGAGCTCTTGCAAACTTCTTCACACACCTGTTATAGCTTCCACGGTATGTATATTTTAAAGTTGTTTTAAGATTATGTATGATATAAACTGTTCAATGTATGATTATTATTCATAGGTATCATGATTTTCTTCAAAAACATTTCCATACATACATATAATTCCACATATAATCCTTATTAGATGTATGGTTTATTAATTGTAAGTCTACAGGTCATACGTGTATCATGATTTTCTTTAGAAACAGTTGCATACATACATATCATTCCACCTATCATCCTTAATTTACACATGCACATAGTCAACCAAAAGATAGGTACATGAAACCCTTAATAATCGACTATATGATACCCTCAAATGATAACAATGTATAACCCTTTGTAAAACAACATAATGATATTTATATATAACTTGAAATAGCATTATGATGCAAATATTTATAACCATTTATGAAAAAACATTATGATATTTATATATAATTTGAAACAACAATATGATACAAATATTTATAACCCTTTCTAATATAACATTATGATATATACATTGCAAAGATAGATAGATATATGATAGAAATATATATACATTTAAATGAATTAAATGTATGGTTTGTTTGTTCTTCAATTAAAATTTGACTTTTACATGTATGATAATGTTGTTTCAATTTATATCATAATGTTGTTTCAAAAAGGGTTATAAATATTTGTATCATACTAATGTTTCAAGTTATATATAATATCATAATGTTGTTTCAAAAAGCTTAGTTATAAAAATTTGTATCATACTGTTGTTTGAAGTTATATATAACCCCTTAATTGATATATATATATATATATACCATGATCAGCTAAGGGTTGTAAGAGTTAGAATTGGGGATATGATCAGTTAAAGGTTGTATACAATTCAAGATTTTTGCAACTGTGTCTTCTACTGACATGGACCCCTCACACAACATAGCACTCACCACCATCAGACCCTCTCCTTTACTTTGAATATGTGTTTTTCATTTACTATTCTTACACTTGGGTCAATGCAGATGAAGAATAAAGTGCAAGGAAGAACTAAGCAAGTTGTAAAGAGAGCTCGAACAACATTGCCTCCACATAAGAGAGGTGTGAGGCTATCACATAGTGAAAAAGACAAAGTTATTCCCATTCCACAGCCAATTGAGCCTATAGTCCAAGTGAATGCAATTGTTACAACAAAGAATGTTCTAGTGCAATGAGAATGGTCCATAGCTGACATGAAATATGCCATGAGAGACATTAAAGACAATGGAATGTAAACAAGGGGGAAAAAATGAAATGGGGTCTTCCAACAACCATGTTGACTAATTGGTTGATTGGTGTTACCTCTATAAAAAGGAAAACGCCCCCAATAGTCTTGAATGATGAGGAAGAGGAAAAGGTTGTCAAATGGTGCAAGGAGATAATTCTTGTTGGCCATGGTTTGGAAATTATCAATTTGAAGTTTGAAGTAGCATAGATATGCCAAATGAGGATAAATCCATTCAAGGATGGAGTTTCCAAAAATTCTTGGTGGAAAACTTCAAAAGAAGACATCTAGATCTAACTTTAAGGATAGCACAAGGCCAAGACAGAGACTGTGCACTCAATTTGAGGCATGCAGTAGTTGTTGCATTCTACAATACATTAACAAAGGAATACACAACCAATCCGTACATGGTCCAATGAAGATTTGGAACTGTGATGAGAATAACATTCAAGCTAGATGAAATGGTGCAATGTGAGTGCTTACAAAAAGGGCAGCAGAAGTGTATTGTACATTATACCCAAGAGTCGAGAGTGGATCACAATTTTATGTTGTGTGAATGTTGCTAGACAAAAAATCTTGGCTTTTATTTTTTTAAGAGAAAAAAACACCTGAATAATTATATAGCTAATTGTGAACCAAGTACATGTATGGCTACTCAGCTCCATGCGTGGATGACAAAATACCTCTTCCTTAATTGGTTGCACTATTTTATTGGTTATGTACTTGGGGGCATCCTCTTGATTTTTTATGGTCATGATAGCCATGTTGCATTTTCTACTATTAATGAAGCAAGGTCACTAGGCATTGACTTGCTGACCCTACTAGCCCACACATCTCATAGATTGTAGCCACTTGATGTTAGCGTCTTTTAATATTTCAAATCATACTTTAAGAAGGAAAGAGCAACCTGGACGTGTAAGTATTCAAATATAGACTTTAAAAGGGCAGATTGGAAACACTTGGTAGTGTTGCATTTTAAAAATCCTTGGTTGTTTACGAAATAAAAGCAAGCTTCAAAAGAACATGTATTTGGCCACTAAATCTAGATGCATTAATGGAGGATATGTTGCCAAGTGGACATTCCAATTTGCTGCCCCCGAGGAAGCATCTGCTATAAAAAATATTTCAACTCTATCCACTAATAGTGTGCCAAAAACAGAGGTTGAAGGGACAAATGGAACACCTATTTTGGTAGAGCAATATAGTCCAATAGAAACAATGAGTTTGTCAAAACAACAATCTCCAATTGGAACACATGATTTGATAGACTAACATAGTCCACTAGGAACACCTAATTTGGGTGAGCAAAATACAAATGCAAATTGCTCTCTTTCTCTACCTAGTGCACCAAAGGAACAATCATGGTTGTTAGAGGGGGTTGCAAATCTTAGTACTGATTTGCATTGGATTTAGACCAAATTCTATCAATCGCATCTCTACCAAAAAGCATGGGCCCATCTACCTTATTACATTTTTATGTTGATTGTGGAGAATGTGAACCTGCCCAATTGAGAGGAGGTGAGGAAGTGGATGAAACAGTTAGTGAGGTGTAGTTTCAAAATGAAGAAGATTCCATGGAGCCATTGGGAGGCCAAATAAGTTCAAAAATCTCCCAATTTTTGAAGTTACTTGTTCATCTAGTAAAGGATAAGTCAAATCATCTAGTTAATTGTGGGATTCGACTTAATAGACAATCCTAGTAGCTCACCACAACTACATGAAGTTGCTAATGGAGCAATAGGAGAGGAATAAGGAAATCCAACAACTAAAAGATAGGAAGAGATAGTAGATTGAACAATGGAAGATTGAGAGAATTGCGACAAGGGACCTTAAGGAACAAATGAGAATTGAAAAGGACCTTCAATGACTAGCAGTTAAGGTTCAAAGAGAACAACAAAGGAAAGACAATGAATAAAAAAAGGAGCAACAAAGGATTGAATGAGATGTTGCTAAGAAAGAAAGAGAAATGGAAAATGCTAGAAAAGAGGCAGCAAAGGAAAGGCATCTGAGCAATCCCTTAAATCCCTTGCTTGAACGACATGTAATATTCACTAACTTTGTTTATATTAATTGCCCCCAAACACAATCAAGTTACAGTCCTACAAATTCAGGGGCCACAAACATGGATGAGAAGTTGGCTAGGAAAAATTCAGAGATGAACAACACATCAATAGATAGCTTCCCATCAACTGAGTTCTATTTTCTAGTTTTCTTTACATAATTAGAATGCTAGATTGTGAACAATTTTTTTGTCAATGTTTGGAAGGTGTCTCACTAATGTAATTTTCAAAATACTAATATGTTCAACTTTGATGTTTCATAGCTGAGTTTGTGCTATACTAATATGTTCATCTTTGTTGTTTTCAAAAACAAGCAATGCTTGTTATATTATCTTGTGCACAATACTAACTCTTAACGTATTATATATATATTACATATACATGTATATGTATATGTATATGTACATGTATGTGTGTGTGTGTGTTATTGTTTAGGATTTGTATATAACTTGAAACAACATTTTCATACATGTAAGAGTGTCTGTAATTAAAGAACAAACAAACCATACATCTAATTCATTTCAATGTAAATGAACAAGGCTATATGTGAAATAAAACAAGAAATGCATGTTCTACTAACATATCCCCAATTATAACTCTTACAACCCTCAGGTGATTAAGTAAATTGATTATATATATGTACATACCTATATATATATATGTACATATACATATATATGTACATATACATATATATGTACATATATATATATGTACATACATACATACCTATATATATATATGTACATATACATATATATGTACATATACATATATATGTACATATATATATATGTACATACATACATATATAATCAGTTAAGGGGATATATATAACTCAAAAAAACATTATGATATTTATATATAACTTCAATTAATATTATGATATAAATTGAAACAATATTTTCATACATGTAAGAGTCACTGTAATTGAAGAACAAACAAACCATACATCTAATTCACTTATTGATGTAAATTTGAACAAGTATATATGTCAAATGTAACAAGCAATGCATGTTATACTATCATATGAAACAACATTATGATATTTATATATAACTTCAAACAACATTATGACATAAATTGAAATAACATTTTCATACATGTGAAAGTCACTGTAATTGAAGAAAAAAATAAATCATACATCTAATTCACTTCAATGTAAATGAACAAGGCTATATGTCAAATGATATATATATATATATATTCAGTTAAGGAGTTATATATAACTTGAAACAACATAATGACATTTACATATAACTTGAAACAACATTATCATACTTGTAAAAGTCACTGTAATTGAAGAACAACTAAAGCATGTGTCTAATTCATTTAAATGTAAATGAACAAGGCTATATATATCATATAGCCTTGTTCAGGGTTTCATGCACCTATCTTTTGGTTGACTATGTGTATGCGTGTATGCAAGTAGCATAGTTATTTTAAAATTCTTAAAGCAGTTGTAAACTAAGGATGATAGGTGGAATGATTGTATGTATGCAAATGATTTTGAAGAAAATCACGATATGTATGAATAATAAACATACATTGAATAGTGTATACAATTGAATTCTTACAATAGCTTTAAAATATACATACTCTGGAAGTTGCAATTGGTGGGTAGAATTGGGGATATGATACTATAACATGCATTGCTTGTTTCATTTGACATATAGTCTTGTTCATTTACAATGAAGTGAATTAGATGTATATGGTCTTTTTGTTCTTCAATTACAATGACTCTTACATGTATGAAAATGTTATTTCAATTTATATATAATATTTTACAGTCTATTAGATTCAAAAAGCGTTATAAAAAATTATATCATAATGATATTGGAAGTTATATATAACCCCTAAACCGAGATATCTATATATATATATATGATAGTATGCATGCATGCATACGTAGATATGCATATACATACATACATACATATGTATGTATGCATACATAGATATGCATATACATACATATATATGCATATGCATACAAACATATACATGTATGCATGCATACATATGCATATACATACAAACATACATATGTATGCATGCATAAATACACACATATGCATCTATCATGCATGTAATATGTGTGCATACATATGTATGTATGTATGTATGGAATACGTACATACATACATATACATAAAATTATGTATATGTATGTATGTATGTATACCATGCATATGTACACAAATATACATGTAGTTTTTTTTTATGCGTAAGTAGAATTCTATTAACTAAAAAAGATGTTTACATAACATTTGCATAGCAGGAACCATATGATACCATTGCCAGAGAAAAATTGCCAGACACTACTCGACATATCAACTAGACTGCAACCCCAACCAACAATCAAAACAGAGCACTAAAGACCAGCCAACCTATGCCCCTTACCACCTTTGAGCCAGACAAAAAACCCCAAAAGTGGCTCTCAGCTAGAGCCATAAAAGATTACAGTAATTAACAAAAAACTCGAGACACTGCCATTTAGATTATATTCACAAACTATTACCTAGAAAAACCTATCACCACCTAAAAACCATTCAATTTAGTGAATTGATCAAACTTAGGAACCCAGTTGAAGCCAGTGATAGGTTCAAGCCCCAACATCTTCTTGAGGAAACTTACCCTGTAGGCCATAATTTGTTGGTGTCGAACTAGTGCCATTCCCTTCAAATCCAAAAGTAGGGGATAGAGTTTGAGAACCTTGTTGGGAACCTTTACCAGAGGGAGATCATTAGGCCACAGCGCACCACAACTTAGGAGTGTCACCTGCATGGTCTCATCTAGTCCACCCAAAAGCTCTTTCTTGAAGAGTTTGCATATTATCGCCTTCGCCTCCGAATTTAGTGTTCAAACATCAAGCATGGACACTAGAAACTGAGAGGCAATATGGGTGTTAAATTGGAATGCTCCTGGTACACCAAATTCCCTTTTCCCAAAATCATCTTCATTGCCACCACCACATGTTGATCTATCCTTAATAGGATCCGCTTTAGGCGTTGATCTATTATCTCTTTAAAAGTGATCTACCAAGCTTTATTGTCCAAGTGTATTAGGGTATCAAGGCCCAGACTCACCAGCACCTCCACATTCATCTCCACTATAAATTTGGACCTCTTTGCCATCCTCATAAAGCTAGAGCAAACCAAGAAAATTTCCAAACTTTGGCACAAACCATGCCACCCAACGATACTTATGGTTCTCATACCGCCTGACCACAACGCACTTACTACGTTGTGTAAAAGCGTGTGTATCACCCAAAATTTCCTGCTCACATTCCACTTGGCATCAAACGTACATGAGGTGGAGTCATGAAATGCCAGCAAGGAGTGCGTGTTGTAGCCTAGCTGATCAATTCGTAGATTTGCTTTTATTTTCCATAATTATCGCCAACTAATATGACACATAGAGTGAGATGCATTGATGAAACATCATTTCACCAATCATTAAACTTCCCAACTTGCTAAATGGATGCCCAGTGAATGGGAATTCCTCTGCCACCTAAATAAGCCCTGTGAAAATGCCTACACACCCTATAGGAACTTGGCCATGCCGCAGAATGATATGTGGCATGACACCCACCCTACCTCCCACCACATATACATGTAGTTTTTATATAATATATAAATATAAAAAACTAAAATTATTACCAATTTAGGATTTAATTGCTATAAATGCATGCCAATTGCTATCTAAATGTCAATTGCATGTAAAGTTAGACATGGTGGGTAGAATGCAGTATCAAAAGGGCAGAGAGGACAATGGGGTTGCGGGTAATGTTGTACGAGGGGTTCATGGTAGTGGAGGACACAAAGTCAACCAAACCATAGGTGCATGAAACCCTTAAGAGTCCACCATATGAAACCCATAAATGGTATATATATATACACACAATCGACCAAATGATAGGTGCATGATACCCTTAATAGGGTGAGATATAAATTATTTAAAGATATTGTAGAACCATGAATATATATTTTGGCCGCGACTATGTGTATATATACACATAGTCAATCAAAAGATAGTTGCAATAAACCCTTAACAGTTGACAATATGATATCCTCAAATATGATATCATATGATGTAACTTATAATCTTCCCATCCTCTCTTGAAAATGGATCAACCCCCTCCATATATTGCACAAGATTGAATCACATTCATCCATAATCCTCATCAAAAATTTATAAATGAAAAATTCCTTAAGCCATTTCAAAGAGTTAGATTTAGATGCAAAGGTCATTTTTTTGGAATCAAAAACTACATCAACCATCTTGAGCACATCCCATAGGTATCAAGTTTTGTGTTAGTGAGAATATTATTTCTTTTTCACCATCATTATACATTCCTTAGTTGAATCAAAGGTGTAACTAGTTGTAAAATAGGAGCTTTGTTTATGCACTATTCTATATTTTAGCATACACATTTTGGTATGCTTGATAAGACCATGTCCCTATCTAATTTTGATGCAGGAGCATCCAACAGTGTAGGAAAATCTTGCATCACCCAAAAAAAAATATTTTCTTTATTTTCTTCAGTTGTTTTGAGTCACATGATGGCACTTAAGACAGTCAGGTGTCAAAAATAGCAAAAAATGAGCACTTACTATTTTTAGTAAGTCAGCCTAAATGGGCTCGTATGGACCTAAAAAACACTTTCGGTCACGAAAGAATCACCTCAAAACCATGCACAGTTTGGGAGAAATTAAAGTTTTCGTCTCGAGAAATTTCTCCAATGTAGCTTCAAATTCAAATATAAAACTTTAGAGGCCCCAAAAAGGCTCAAAAATTGGTTAACCAACCTACGGTTGGGTTAGGTTTGTAGAGCTCGTCGAGAACTTTCCAACGATATGCCATAATAGAAAATTAGACACCCGGATCAAAAGTTATGGCCCTGCAAAGTTGGTCCTCTAAAAAATGAATTTCATTAAAAATTTCTTCCTAGGACAGAAATCAAATGGCGAGACTTTTGGTGCCAAAACAAAAGGGGAAATTTGAACTTTCTAGAACATTCTAGGGTAGTTATTGGGGAAAATAAAAAGGGTTAAGTGGGGGTTGTAGAAGGTGGCCTCGATAGTGTAGATTGTGGCTCTGAATAGTAAAATTTCTTTTCAGAGTTGATTTTGTTTTAACGAATCAAGTCCATGAGGCTGTAGCATGTAAGCTTTGAATCTGTAATTTCATTTTCTAAAAATAATTGAAAGTGAGTCATTTTTATGTCTCACATCTTCTGTGTTGGTATCTGTTGTTTTGATTTTTGTGGGTTTTGGGCGGTGTGGCCTTCATCGAGTGGTATCAGAGTAGGAGTTCTTGAGCCTGTAATAGAGCACTGAACATGAGGCAGTTGCAGTAGGACCTGTGAGTGTGGGTTGAGTTCAAGATTCCTCCAAGACTTACCTAGTATGGTAGAGGTAGAGTGAGGTGGTGGAGGAATAGATCCACCTAGAGATGAAATCAGAGCCCTTAGAAGGCAATTAGAAACCTTGCAACAAGAGGTTCAAAGAAAAGATGTGCAATGAGACGGAGATGACAGTGAAGATGAAATGGAAGAGGAAATGGAAGAGGAAGAGTAGGATCCAATGGATCCTGGAGAAAGAAGATTGTTGCGAGTGATCTCAAGCATTAGAAGAGACCTAAAATGGAGGTTTCAACTTTTAGTGGAAATTTGAATCCTGAAGAATTGATTGATTGGATCAATGACATGAAGGAATTTTCTGAGTTTCAGGAGATTGAAGATCCTTATAGAGTGAGGTTTGCAAAGACAAAATTGAAAGGTAACGCCAGTATATGGTGGAAAGAGGTCCAATTAGAAAGAGGAAGACAAGGGAAAGATAAAATTTTCAGATGGGACAAAATGGTGTCAAAGTTGAAGAAACAATTTATTCGAATAGACCTAAGAGAGAGGGAGTGGGATTGGGAGAGAGGGGGTTGGAGTGAGATAGAGTTTTCTAGGTAGAGAGAGAGAGAGTTATCTAGGTAGGGTGAGAGGGAGAGACCTGAGAGAGAGAGAGAGGGAGTGGGAGGGATAGAGGGAGTGAGAGACTTGAAAGAGAGAGAGGGGTTGGAGGGATAGAGAGAGGGAGAGACCAGAGAGAGAGGGAGAGGGAGAGAGAGTTATCTAGGTAGGGTGCCCAAGGGAGAGATGGGGTGGGAGGGATAGAGGGAGGGAGTGAGATAGAGAGAGGGAGTGGGAGAGAGATAGAGAGAGTTATATAGGTAGGTTGAGAGGGAGAGAACTTAGAGAGAGGGAGGGAGAGGAAGGGAGTGGGAGGGATAGAGGGAGGGAGAGACTTGAAAGAGAGAGAGGGGGTTGGAGGGATATAGGGAGGGAGAGACCTAAGAGAGAGGGAGAGAGAGTGTTATCTAGGTAGGGTTCCCAAGGGAGAGTGAGAGGGGGTGGGAGGGATAGAGGGAGAGACCCAAGAGAGAGGGAGAGAGAGGGGGAGTGGGAGATAGATAGATAGATTTATCTAGGTAGGGTGGGAGGGAGAGACCCGAGAGAGAGAGAGATAGGGAGTTGTTTAGGTAGGGTGGGAAAGACTTGAGAGAGAGGGGTTGGGAGGCATAAAGGAAGGGAGAGACCTAAGAGATAGAGAGAGTTATTTAGGTAGGGTGGGAGCGAGAGACCTAAGAGAGAGAGGGGTGGGGGGATAGAGAAAGGGAGAGATCTAAAAGAGAGAGAGGGGGGAGGGATGAAGGGGGGAGAGAGGGAGGGAGAGAGTTTTAGAGAGAGAGAGAGAGTTTTCTAGGTAGGGTGGGAGGGATAGAGGGAGGGAGAGACCTGAAAGAGAGGGGGGGTTTGGAGGGATAGAGGGAGGGAGAGACTTGAGAGAGAGGGGAGAGATTTATCTAGGTAGGGTGCCTAAGGGAGAGAACTGAGAAAGAGAGAGAGGGGTGAGAATGATAGAGGGAGGGAGAGACCTAAGAGAGGGGGAGAGAGAGGGAGTGGGAGAGAGATAGAGAGAGTTATCTAGGTAGGGTGGGAGGGAGAGATCTAAGAGAGAGTGGGAGGGATAGAGGGAGAGAGAGACCTGAGAGGGAGAGAGATATCTCTTCCTCCCTCTCTCCCTCTGAGGTCTCTCCTCCCTTTATCCCTCTCACCCTCTCTCTCTCTCCCTTCGTCTATTGCTTCCACCCTACCTAGATAACTCTCTCTCTCTCCCTCTCTCACTATATATATTATAATGTACTACATATAATATATATATAATTATACTTTATATATAGTATAGATATTAAATATATTATATAATATATAATATATATCATAATATATAATATATAATATATCATAATATATAATATATAATATATCATAATATATAATATTATGTATTATTAATATATAATATATTTATTATATATTAATAATACATAATATTGGTTTTATGTAATCTTTGGTTTTAAAAAACTAAAGAAAACGGATATCTGTTTGTAACAGATATCCATTACAAATAGATATCCATTCTAAATGGATATCCATTTTGGGGATTGTATATAAAACAAAAAGGGGACTATTTTGAGAATTCTAACGGTCCCCACATTCTTTTTTTCGTTTGAAATCATGTGTTCTTTGTTTGTTACAGACAAAATTTAGCTTTTGCAAGATTCTTTTACACAATTTTCAGCTTAACAATCATTTATGTGCTCTTTTTTGTTTGTGCAATGGGGAGCAATAGTCATTGTAAAGGAAAAGGAAAGAGAAAACTAACAGTAGAACAAATTGAAACATATAGAGAAAAAGATAGAGAAAGTCATAGGAAGAGAAGAAAAGGTGTGTCAAATACTCAATTTGCAAATGAAAATGCTGAAATTGATATAGAAAATGTTTAAATTGAAAATGAAAATGTTCAAATTGATATTGCAAAATTTGAAATTGAAAACATTGAAAACATTCATAACATTGATAGCATTGAAAACATTCATAACATTGAAAATGGAACATTTGAACCTTATGTATCACCAAATTACATGAGAACACATGACCTTTGTGAGGAAGCAATTCAAATTTCAAATGCAAGACATTCAAAAACCCCAAAATGGTTACTTGAAAGAGATGAGAACATAATAGATAAACCTGATGGAAAAAGGTCATCACGAACGGTTCGGTTGTGGGCTACCCAAATGTTCAATCAATATGTTTCCAATAAGACATTAACCGACCAATGTCAAATTTTTGTACAATTTCTAAAGTCTAACAAAATGAGACCATTATTAAAGAAATTGAAGATTCATGTGACAAAAAGTCAAAAAAAAAAAATGTTATTGTTAAAAATATTTTTAATGCTCTAAATTCTTGTGGAAAGACTAGTAATGAAAAAGATAAGAGAGTTGCTTGTAGATTAATCACAACCTCATAGGTAATCCATCATTTGAGAAAGGCTCATTTAATAAGGCAAACTTGTATTTTATTTAAACCTAAATCATAAAACATTATCTAGAACACTCTCAAGAAGAGGAAGACTCGATAGTCCTCTTCATAATGATACATGGGCTTTTATTAGGAGGCTTCCATGTGTTGATAAGAAGCTAATGGATAACATAAAGAATGAAATTCAACAATTTTGGCACTCTCAATCTAGAGTATCGTCAAATGCAAAGGATGTTTTAAAGTTAAGAGTTGGCAATCAATATCACACACCGCATCCTAAAATTTTTTTGGAATGTAGCCAAACAATATCTTACAAACAATTTTGTGAAATACATCTAAATTTGCAAATCTCACAAAGGGCTTTTGAATCTTGTAAGCCATTTTATTGTGTACCTATTAATATTTATAATACATGTTGTTGTAAATAGAACATGGAGTCTTCAATGTATCATGAACTATTATGCTATATTCGTTCTACTATGCATACTAACGAAATGTTGCAAGAGTGTCATGCTATGCAACTTCCGAAGTCATCCAGGGACTTTTTAGATTCATTTTTATGTGATAGAGGTGATGATTGCTTTTTTTTATAGAAATGGTTGTTTAAATGAAACTTGTTTGCAATGTGGTGGTTTATCAAAGTTTGTAACATGTTTTCATGAAGGCAGCGAACATGATTTTTCTAACAAAATTGTTGAGAAAAAATATTTGAGACAGTGAAATACAGTTTGAAGAGTGGAGGTGAAGGTTCTAGATGCGAGTTGGTTACAAGAGAGGTAAGTATTGGTGATTTTATTTTCAATTTTAAGAAAAAATATTTTCTACAAGTATGCAAGGCATAGGCACAGGTCCCAATGGTTGGATCAACAATTCAAGATGTGTAAGGACTCTTTCCCGATTGGAACTATTATATTCATGGTTGATTTTGCTGAAAATTACACATTGCAACCACAAAATGAGGTACAATCTCAATATTACAATTCTATTCAAATTGCTATTTTTTTCCACATAACATATAGACATGCCCCTAATAGTACATAAGAGCACAAGAAGATAATCAGGGAGTACCATTTTTACATGAGTGATGATAGATCTCATTTGTCTAAGTTTGTGCAACATTGTTTTGAATTTTTTTTTGAGTTCTTGTAGGAAAAAGGTATTGCAATGGGTCAACATCTCATTTGGTCAAATAACTACATGGGGCAATTCAAGAATGCTCATATGTTTTATTGGTTGAGCAAGATGCATGTAAAGAGGGGTGTACCACATATTTGGAGTTTTTTGAAGCTAGGCATGGAAAAGGCGAGCATGATGGCGCAGGTGCATGTGTGAAATGAGCATTGGTTAAAAAACACGTGAAGATTAGAGGTGGTGTAACATTCAGTGATGCACGAACATTCTATTGTTGATTGGTGTAGTTATGCATTTTCACGAGGAGGGACACTTGATTCGGAAGTGTGTAAGTTCTTTTGGTTGGTTGATGAGGGCACAATGGGAGAGAAATTGGAATATTAGACAATCAAACAATCTTCAAAGATGCATTCATTTCGAAACTCAGATGCAGGTGCATGGACCATATAGACATGAGAGTTGGCTTGTTTTTATCAAAATTGTATTCAGTGTGATTGGGATCAATGCGAGTCAAGTGAGTGGGTAAGATTCCACAGTATCTAAACCCTTTATTTGTAGCACAATCCTCTTTAGAAGATGAAATGGAAATTTCACTTGACTATGACCATGTTTCAAATCTTGTACAGCCAGGACATGTCTATGCAATTGTTGCACCATAGGGGAATGAAGAGGGATCAAACTATTAGTTGGCACGATGTGTATACGGAAATAAGAAGCTAACACAATCAATGACAAATGATGATGGGTTCATATATCCTATAGGTTCAATTGTTGTTGTCGAAACTTGGTTGTAGATGAATATGATTAGAAAGAATGGTATAAGGTCTGCATTTGAATACTACAAGAAACAAAAAACCATTCTCATGTATTCACACCTTGTTATAGCAACAAATGTTAAGTTATTTAGACATCATGCCAAAACAAGAACAAAGGAACAATGGATAGTTAGTAGTGTCGATCATGAAGCAATATTGGAAACTTTGAAGGTAAGAGATGACCCTTCAGGCACACTTTAGTAGTAGATATTTTTTGTATGGGACAGGTATGATATTGTTCATCTTATTTAGACTCATTTTATTTATATGTTGCTTATGCTTAACAATTTGTCTCTATTTATATGTAGGTTATTCTTTGACCCCATTTCTAATGAGTATTCTAACATTCTCTCAATTGCTAAATTTTTTAAGGTATTATCAATTGTTTAACTTGTAGGGTGGGAGCTCTCATTCAACCTATTTCATTTATGGATGTTTACTATTGGCCAACATTGTTCATCTTCATTGCTTGGAGGTGATTTTGTTTGTGTACACCTGTTCCAATATCTTTTTTTTTTTAAGTTTCTCCATTGTTTTTATTAGTGTTAACAACTTTCGTATTTTGGATTGTTCTCATTGTTTCATTGTTATTCTTATGTTGCATCTTGTTTAGCATAACTTAACTTCTTTCATTTTTCTAAAAAATAATTGAGTTTCCTTTCCAATTTTCAATTTTCTTTAATGATCACACTACCAAAATTTTGGCCTCTTTCTTGGAATGAAATATGAATCCTCTCATAACTTCCAAAAATCTAACTCCTAAGTAGAGACTTCTAGTTATCATTTGATCCATGCACTTTGCTAACATTGAAGAGAAATTTGGAAATAATGCATTTTGATCTTTCTTGAAGGAGCATGATAATCATTGACAATTGGAAACTACTCACACACCCCACATGAGAGTCATTGGAAAGCTTCCAAACGAATTTTGAGATATATTCAAAGCACCTCACATTATGTTATTCACTATACATCAGGAGATCCTTGGATTATTGGCTTCACTGACTCAGATTGGGTTGGTTATGTCAATGATAGGAAGTCCACTTAGATGGATTTTTTTTATGCCTTGCTTCTAGCCCCATTACATGGTCTTGCAAGAAGCAATATTCTATTGCATTATCATCTACAGGGGTTGAGTATCGTGCAGTGGTTTTGGCTAGCCAGGAGGTTTTATGGCTTCAACAGTCATTGACTGAGTTCAATTTTCCTCTAGATATTTCCACTATTCTTTGCTGGGATAATTAGAGTGCCCTTCACATTTCTCACAATCTATTGGAGCATCACCATACTAAGCACATAGAGATCCACATGCACTTTATACAACAGTTGATTCAGGATGGTTTTCTCACCTTGGAGTACATTCCTATAGAGGAGCAAGTTGTAGACATCTTCATAAAACCTTTAGCATCGCCTCGTTACCTCCAATTACGATCAATGCTCGGGGTGAAGGAATTTGTCCTTGGGGGGTCTTCATGAGGCCTCTTTCCTTCATGTTTTTTTACATGCTTTCATCTCTCTTTAGGAGAGGAGTTTTTCCCCTGAGTTTTTCTCCTTTTCTCCAGTTATGAGAGATTTCTTTGATTGTACTAGGTACCTGATCAAGCCAAGTTGCTAGGGCCTATTCATGCTTTCTTTTCTTTTGCTACATTAGTTTTTAGAGTTTTGTAGCTACTCCCTAAGTTACTCTTAAGGGGAGGTGTTAGAGTTATCATGTATTAGATAATAATTAATTAATCTTTAATTAATTATTATTCTAATTCTAATGCACTTAAGCTAAACTTAAAGGATTTATTTATTAGTTAACTCAATGCTTTATTTATGTTAACTAGAGAGCTAATATTAGATCATTTTGTCTCATCACATAGGATGTTGACACTTGTCATGATCTGATCCCTTTATCATTAGGGTTGCTCTTATAAAGCATTCATTCTCTCTTGTATTATTTATTTTGTAAGTATTTTATTTTTGAGGAATAACAAATCTTTATTTTGTAGAGCTCTTGTGTGGAAAGCTTTTTGTTCATTTTTTGATCTCATGTCTTGTGTTATTCACAAATCTAACAAATGTAAACTTGATAAGGTAAAAGATCATTTGCATAACCATATGTTGAATGATGTCGTGGTTATATAATAAAAAAATACAAATAGAACAAGAATATACACAAGAAGTAGAAATTTTTCCCACTTTTCTCGATTCTTTAAGGCTAAAAAGGGTTGTTGATAAAGAACAACTAGATAAAGAACAAATTCTCCTCTTAAAGATAATTTAACTCCAGGGGCTTATATTATGTAAGAGACATGTATGGAGGATTCATTACTAGATCTTGATTTTTATGTAACTCCTTAAGAGCATATCTTAATTGGAGGAAACCTGCATGAATTTCCTTTTGAGTTTTGACTCGTCCTTGTTCAAATAGATCCCCTACACATCAAAGAAGAAACAAAATCTAAACATAAAATAGTCTATTATATGAGTATATATATAAACAAGGATGGTCAATCAAAGAAAAATAAATGTCAAATATTCATATTCACACTCCTATCTTGGTGATTGGAGATAATTACTACATAATTGATAATAAGGAGTCTAATTATTTTCTCCTTCTTAAAGACATGTTCTTTGAAGTTGGTTACTTTGATGAAGCTAAAGAGACATAGTTTTCCTTAAAAAAATTACTAATAAAATATGTATTCTTCAAGATGTATAATCTGATTAATAATCTAATTTTTAAATATTCAAAATTTGATGGGTTTTCAAATGAAGATGATTAAAAAATGTTCCTCCCACAATGTACACAATTGATACCCATTGTATGTCCAAAAAGTCAAGAGTAAGTGAATATTTTAGCCTCTTCTAAATGATGATGCTTTGAATCAATTTAGGGTTGTATATACCAAAGTGGAAGTGATGGTTGGAGTGGAACAAATTAGATATATGTGGTAACTACCATTTTTATAGGTGTGCTACAATAGCAGGACCTTGCTAGATACCTTTTGAAGGAGGAAAAATACCTCCATTTGTTGGAAATGGTTTTCCTTGTGAATGAACCATAATCAATTCACACCAATTAGTTTGTGCTTAATTTTTCCTTACATGATCATTCCTACCCATCTAAACCATGTATATCTTTGAGAAAGTTTTGTAAGGGTCTTCAAGTTATGTGTTGACATGATTGGATTCTTAGCTCAGAAGGAAATGTTCTTATTTCTCCTATCATGTAAATGATTTTGTGTAAGGTCCGTGTTCTTTCTCTTTGTTCTTTCTTATAAAAGAACATTTTATTTTATAGTTTATATTCATATTGTGTTTCCCAATTTGTGATGTTTTCATTATGTTGTATTGTATTTCTCTTTTTGTGAGGCAATGTCATGTTTTTTTCATTATTTAAGTGATTCGGGAATAGTTGGACTCTATCAATCACTTAATAAGAATTAGTCTATTTTAAAACTATAGATTTATAGTTCTCATACATAGTAAGTATACAATACATATGGACTCATACATGATAAGTATGCAATATGGCTACCAAAGTAGTCAATTATTGTACCCATACAATTTTTTGCATGATGACAAATTGCTAACTAAAATCTCGTGTTTTGATCAATTTGATCAAATCTAATAATCATCATTCAAAGCATTGTATTGCATGTCCATATATTTTTATCATCTTTCATTCTTATTTACAAGAAAAATGAGAGGAATTATTCAAAAATAAAATTTTAAACAATGAAGAGGTATGCTAATTTTCATCAAGGCACTAAAAAAATATCATCTAGGTGATCCCACAATGTTGGTAACTTACAATTTTTGGGAGATTCTGATTTTTGCTGAAATCACATATTTTTAGAAAATATAATGATTTAAGCCTTAAAAATTTCCATTTAAAGCATTTCAATTGAAGAGGGTTTGATCAAACTACCTTATATCAAACTCCCTTGGATAGAACCCCGCTAGTTTTAAACCACACCTATAACAGAGTCTCATTTACTCCTATCAAAATGTTGATAAAAAACCACTTTTGATTTACCTTTTTGGGGATCAAATGAATTCATTTAAAATTTATGTTGTGTAAGTATGTAGTCCTTATTATAAGCTTCCCAAAAGTATAATTTTAAATATATTTAATTTGATTATTATATTTATTTTTTATTTCTTGTGAATGTAGGTTTTTCATTGAAAATCAAGTTCTTTGTTCTACATGTGGAAAAATAGCAGATTATCAAAAAAAAAATTGAAAAATATCAGGGCACTGTATATTGAAATCCTTGATCCAAAAAAATAAAATTGAATTTTGATATATACAAAAAAAATTGTGTTATATGGTCCACCTATGTCTGAATTGTAATTGGTTTGACTTTGAAACTTGATTAAGGAAAAAATAATCAATAGTACACTATGAAATCAATTGGAAGCACTAGATATCGTAGTTACAAATCTAAATTCAAAAAAATAGAATTTTATCCTTCATGGAGAAAAAATTATGTGTTATACGGTGAGTGTCACTCCTTAAAAATGATGTTTACTAAAAAACTAGTTTTTGAAGGAGATGGAAAAAGAAGTGCAATATGATTCCAAAATTTTTGAAAAAAATATATTTATAATCTACAGACAAAATGTCACAAATCACTAGTTTGCACCATCTTCAAATTCCTCATGGTTTAGTCACCATAGGTGTCTGAAAGTGAATATTTAGTTAGAAAAAATCAATTCAGTGTCTAGTTTGGCCAAAAATTGTAAACGAGTATTGTGGGATCACCCATCTAGTTGAAGAGACAATGCATTGAATATTTTTTGAAATGAAAAAATATGTGCAATAAAAATGAATGATCACAAAGTTATGTAAGGAAGAACTAGATTTTGGGGTTTGGAAAGAACTTGTGAATTAGAAGACGGTCATGTACCACAAATTTTGGAGCTAGGATTGTAGGTTTAAAAACGCATAGAAGATAGGGTTGTACACTAGAAAGGATGACAAGTTTTGAATCAAAACTTATGGGAAGACAATCATGCCTTATCTAGGGCATTAAAATCCAAAAAATAAGTAGTTTAAAAAAAGTGGCCTAATAGTTGTATGTGGCATGAAAAAGTGTGTGTGTGAAGTAGAAGCACACTAGATTAAAGGGGTAAAAGAAGCTGCACAAAATCCCAAAATTGTGGTCATGTACAAATGTGCACAAAAGGAATAGAAGTATGTGTATAGAAGATAAATTTATTTTTAGAAAATTAGAGTACTTTATCTCCTACTAAGAATAGTCGTAGAGTACACTTGGTATTAGCATAATTTTTCTACCCATCATTAACTTTTGCTAATCTCTTTCTGATTATTTTGATTTGCTCCTCCATTTCCATTAGCATTTCTTGTCCAAGGCTAATCCTATCTTCTAGTTTATCCCAACTAATAGGAGTTTGACATTTTTTTCATATAATTCTTCAAGAGGAGCTATTTTAATTGTAGAATAATATGAGTATTATAAGAAAACTCAACTAGTGGTAGGTACTCCTCCCACTTATATTATTGATCCATGCAGTACATCCTCAACAAATCCTCCAACACTTTATTTACTCTCTTCGTTTGACTGTTTGTCTTTGAATGGTAAGCAAAAAATATGTTTAGTCGAGTTCCTAGCACTAAAAACAAGGTTTTTCATAACCCTAAAGTCACCCACACATCTCTATCTGACATAATTTTCTCATGAACTCCATGCAATATAAATATTTTTTGCATAGATTTTCTTGCTAAGATAGGTGCTCCATTTGTAAAATTTCTTGGAATAAAGTGAGCTACCTTTGTGAATTTTTCTACTACCAGAAGAATTACGTCATGCCAATTTTTTGACACAAGTAAGCCTTGAACAAATTCCATTCTAATTACTTGTCATTTTTATTCGATAACTTCATGGGGGTATAACAATCCTACTAGATGTTGATGTTCAACCTTGACTTACTGACATTTCAGACATCTTGCTACAAATCTTGCAACATCATTTTCATTCTCTTCCAAAAATAAAGTGGTCTCATATTTACTAAAAGTTTTGTTACTCCTAGTTGACTGAAATATGGAGCACAATGTGCCTCTCAACATAATATTCCTTAGATCATTTTGATCTGGAACAACATTTGGTTCTTGTATCTCAATAATCCATGGGACTCAAAATGATATCCCTCATACCTAGCATCCTAGGGATTCTCTAATAGT
>VDFB02392866.1:0-16264 GCA_007258455.2 Sequoia sempervirens | reverse complement strand
TAAGTTTCACACCTATGGCTCATATAGCTGAAATATACATCCTCTAATAATTATAGGTAAATTTATCTTGGTCTGAGAAAATTCATCGCTAACAATTTACCAAAAGAAAATTCACCACCAACAATTCACTGCCATGGAAAATTCAACAACAAAAAACTTACCACCAAGTAAAATTTACTGCCAACAATTCACCAAAGTTTTTTTAATATATATTACACAAACTTTATGAATTGTGAGCGATCAATTTTACTTGGCAATGAGATTCATCTTGGTGGTGAGGTTTTTGTCAATGAATTTTCCATGGTGGTTAATTTTCCCTTCGTTGAATTGCTGCCTTGAATTTCACGGATGCCAAATTTACCCATGTGGAAGAGATAAATATATGTTTCAAGAGGAAATCAATTTATTTCTCATTCACACTATATATCTATTTTTCCTTCATAAATTGATATTCATTATATTACTGATTTTTTTCCTTCACCACAATGATAAAATTAATTCCAAATATTTCATCCAGTTATATTGTCATTTAGATTTTTCTCAACTAAAAGTGAATTGGGAAAAGGGGTCTGTAGAGACATATAGCCAACACATCTTTCCAGATTTCCATTTTATTCACAAATTACTATCTATTTAATATAGTGTATATATATTAATGCTTAATAGGCATACATCTTGAAATATGAACATAATAATCTCTATCCAACTTTACGTATTTGAAAATTTAAATTGTGATCGCATCTTACACATTATATGACTTATATTATAAAAAAATCATTTTATACTTGTCAGAATATTTTATACACAGCATTATGTCCTTTATATTTTCAAATTAATTTTGACAAATACTTCTTTTGCTGAAAATACTTATGGTGTAAATACATTTACTCATTACAAATTTGATAAAATAAAAGCAACTATTTTGAATAAGTATAAATATATTTTCTCATTGTAAATTTGAAAAAATAAGACCGACTCTTTCAAATATACAATTTCATCCGGAAAATATGGTTTTATTCTGAAAACAAATAATTTCTTAGAAACTACATTAGAAATGACATCTTTTGGGACTATGATGAGATTCTTCGCGAAATTTCTTTAAATTTAAAGTCTTGAAGGTGCTATGTTTCAAAAATACAAATGTCTTGTTAACATAAGTTTATCTAATCATTTAGGTGTATAATCAAATACAAAAATTTAAAGTGCAATGTAAGATGATTGAAATTCTTTTGCATCTCTTCTAGAACCATCAAACATGTAAGATCATTTAAATCATTTTGCATCACTTTTTCCCATATTAGTGCATTGCTTATATTGTGAAGATTGAATTCCTTTCCCTGGGTAGAGTACTTTCCCTTATTGTTTTTTCCCCGACGAAGTACCTCCATAGGAGTACTTGTCGTATATCAAGAGATTGGTTCATGGGTTTTTGTCGAATGTTTACTTGATGGATTAGTATATTCCTAAGTAGTATAGTGTCCTTCATGGTGTTTAGATATGTGTGGAAAAATTAGGTAAATGAATGATGTTGGTAAACTTTTGAAATGTTGAATTATTGGGTATACAATTCTTCTCCCATTAATTACATCACTTTATATCCTCCATATTGCTTTTCATTGCAATGCATAATTTTATACACCTTAAACTAACACACTTTTCATGTTACAAAGATTAGGCTTACATGTGCTTGAATAAATGTCTTTTTAAAAAAAAAAACAGTGGGTGGAAGTTTATAATAGGTGTATATATGGATTTTGAATTTAATTGTCCCACTTCCTTATATTTAAAAGGAAAATAACATCATGAATATAATGGGAATTTTAATCTATATTTATATTTGTTGAACTTGATTATGCATATAAGGGAATTTGTATGTTTATTTATTGGTATCTACTATTATTTAAAAATTGTAATTTACTTTTAAATCTATTCCTTAGATAGAACAATTTTTTTTTTTAAGAAAAAAATCCATTTTTTATTTGTTGATCTAATTACAAATATTTGACTAATTGAGCTAATAAAAGATCTCCCTTCATCAATTCCAAGCATGCTCATAAAGAGAATCATTATTTCATTTTCTAAGCATTTCTTGGTGAAGATTTTGTTTCTATTATGGTTGTCATTTTCCCACCCCATTTCCAAATGTCCTTTTACACATCACACACATGCAACTTTTATTGTTATCAAATAATCAAAGGTGTTCCTATTACGAAACTCCCCAAGTGATGGAAAACTTGCACCCACTAGCAAACATTATCACAATATCTAGCAGCTCGTCTGAGGGAGACATTACAGGATCAAAAGCTAATGCTGCTCCTCCCTCACCTTCAGACTCTTCTTCTGTTATTTGGGCTGGCGTGTACCAAAGCAACGTTGCAGTCCTCGTAGAGAACATTGTGAGAGGTTGTGAAGACACTATTGAAGATGCTAAAAAGACATGCGAAGAAGCCTTCCAAGTGGAAAACCATGACATCGAGATGGTGCAATAGGCAGTCCAAAAATTCCATACAACTTATTTTGTTTTGGATGTGTATTGCAACTTCCTTCAAGCAATGAAATATGATGCATTGTATGGAATGGGAAATGGTACTAGGATTAAGGAAGATTTTCTAAAACTCCTAGCAGACATAAAGTAGATTGTAAATAGCTTGCTTAAGATAGCTACTTATTTTTTTTTGGTGTTGGGGAGAATGGTTTTGCTTTTGACACAACACAATGACATCAACTTATGATTTTTTGTGAAGATGCGGAGCATGACTTCCCTCTTGATATAGAATGTATATAGCACCTACTAATCATCTGACCCCTTCTTCTTTCTAGCACAATAGTTGGTTAAACCTTATATCTGGTGTTGGAAAATCTATTGTGCAGTGGGAAGAATGTACAACTCCTTCCCCCCCACTCTACTACTTTTTCCTTTGGTCCTTTCCATTGTACATATGCATCAACCAATATGGAAATTGACTCAATGTTTCTACGTGTTACTTTTTTGTCTTCTTGACTTCATGTATCTTGAATCTATTCTAATTGAACTATACACATGTATCTTTGAGCTATTGCAATCAAAACTAGACATATTCCATGTATGCAACTGACTACAAATTAGTATAGCTGATAATAATTTTTTTTTTGTCTTCTTGACTTCATGTATCTTGAATCTATTCTAATTGAACTATACACATGTATCTTTGAGCTATTGCAATCAAAACTAGACATATTCCATGTATGTAACTGACTAAAAATTAGTATAGCTAATAATAAATTGCATACAGAGTATCTATTTTCCCTTTCCTGGCTCCACATAATAAGGTAGATGTTCATAAAAAATGTGCATAACTGAATTTTCCCTAGCCGTGTTGCTACTTGCACCCGTTTCAATTTAGTTGCTTGGCTCTTCTTTGGACTACTCGACTTTATCTACCAATAAGTTGCTATAGTTTGATGGAAGGGTTGTTCTATTGACTTCTTCGCACAAGCACCTTACATCCAATTCATTTGTGCAGGATTCTCTCCTTGCCTTGCACCATGGCAAGATTATTGACTCCAGATGCAATTAGATTGATGCATGGAGGAAATGTCGCTTTGGAACCTCATGTCCAAGTCATAGCTATCTCAAGTTTTGGCTTTGAATATACACACATCAATCGATATAGGTTGGAAATCTCTGATGGTGTGCACAAGCACAAAGCATCATTACCAACTAAGTATAACTCCTTCATAGAATCCAATGTGCTTGCACCTAGCTCCATCGTGCAATTGAAAAGATACAGCTGTCCTCAAACAAGTAGCACATGGTATGTTTATGAACTAATTTCTATATCGCACAAGAATAAGTGAGACCTACTCTCCTCTTAGATTTTGTTACTTATACTTTATCTTTCTTTAAATATTTAGGTGGATTGTTATTTTCAACCTTGAAATTGTGCACACAACACATGCTATTGTTGGGGAGCCAGTTTCCCTATGCACAGAATGTCTTGATCAACTTGGGCACTCAACAGGGGAATCCTCTGGATTGGCCACATCTTCAAAAAACCCTTGCCTTCCTAGAAGACTAGCTCCTCACCGTCTACTATTTGGTGTCAATCCAATCCTACCGAAGGAGGCACCATTGACAATAACGCCTATCAAAAACTTGAATCCATTTCAGCCAAGGTGGACTGTTAAAGGTCATGTAACTGTGAAATCTGAAATACGTAGCTACACCACACAAAAAGGAAGTGGCCATATCTTCACCTTTGATATCATAGATTGTGAAGGAACTGAGACATGTGTGACATGCTTCAATGAAGCAGCTCACACCCATTGTGATAAAATTATCGCAGGAGCTACATACACATTGTCTGGAGGCACGGTTCGACCTACTAATAGATTCTATAACAAGCTTAATAGCGGGTTGGAAATTTCTCTTATGTCTGACTCAAGGGTTTCCCTCTGTGAAGATGATGATTCCATCCCTAAAGAGCACTACTCTTTCACACCCCTCAATGCATTGGTAAGCAAAAGCAACGGTTCAAATGTTGATGCAATTGGAATTGTCACTTGTGTACATCCATGCACCACAATCAGGAGAAGACATGGGACAGAGGTCGCAAGATGAACTTTAACAATTCTTGACATGTCCAACACAAATATAAATGTTACTTTATGGGGGCCGTTAGCCGAAAAGGAGGGTGCACAGCTGCATGAGAAATACCTCATGCGTGAATCACTAGTTCTCGCTATTCAAAATGGGCATGTGTCTGAATTCAATGGAAAGGTGATCAACACCTCATCCACTACAAAACTATCAATCGACCCTCAAATAGAAGAGTCAGAATAGATTAAAACATGGTTCAAAGAAAATGACGCTACCATTCAGGCTTTGACTACTAGCTCCTTTCACATGCCCCCACCTGCTAGAAGACTGACGATCAATGCCATTTGTGAAGAGGCTCGAAATACAGCTCAACCTCTACAATGCATGTTGGTGGCAACAACACGATTCATAAAAACTGACTCATTTTGCTATCCAGCATGCCCTTCCTGCTCAAGTAACAAGCCTTTTAAGAAAAGACTATCACAAACAAATGATGGAAAGTGGTTTTGTGCAAAATGTAATGCAATAAGTGATACATGTGACTATAGGTATATACTTCAAGTCAAGTTGCAGGACCACACAAATATAATATGGGCAATTTCATTCGACGAAGGGGCGACACAACTCATGGGCATGCCTACAGACAAACTATATAGTCTACAATTTAATCAAGTTGCTGATAGAAATGTGGAAGAGGTGATTAGGAGTGTCTTGAACAAGCATTATGTATTCACACTATGTTGTAACCTTGAAATGTACAATGTAGAGCAACGCTTAAAAGCAACCATTTCCAAGGTCGAACAACTAGATTACATTGAAGAGAATAGTTTTTTGCTCAAAAAAATCTAGGAAATCTGCAATGCAAGAGCTCCTCCGCCCATTGAGCCCGTTGTTGTACCATAGCTTGTTGTGGAACTCATAGGCTCACCCTAGCCATACTACATACCCTTATATAGTTGTGATGCTCTCTTTACAAGTGTAGTATGACTACGGATGGTATGCATGGCAAAAAAAACTCATGTTGTAAAGAACTATGGCAATATCTTTTTTTCCTAAAAAACTATCATGTTAATGCCTTTAGATGGATATAAATATGTAAAATATTGTTTCTCTTGATTTACAAAAAAATGCACATGTTTGTTTAGAAGCTTACATATGCACCTTTCTCTTGTACCTCCAAATTGTGTTCCTTCTCATATTTCAACATGCATTCGTCAACCAATGAGGAATATCTTTACATTTTCATCAACATTTTGGCTATGTAAGCATTTTTGTTTCATCTAGTTTTGCTATGCTCTTATTCCTGATCTACCCTGACGTGTCCAGACCCACATATGGTAGACTCCTCAATAGGGAACAATGCAAGTGACCCATATAGAAAGGAGGTAAGAAGACAACAAAATTGAGAAAGAAATCGAGCTTACTATGCTTGCCATAGAGAAGAGATAGCTACTCGAAGGCGACTAAAAAGATTGCATGAAAGTCAAAATAGCCCCCAACTAACAGAAGCCCGAAGACTACAAGATTGTGAGAAAAGTCGAGCTTACTATGATCATCATAGGGAGGAGATAAATTTAGAAAAGCACAATAGATCTTTATAGAAACAAACATGCCTATATCAACATGGAACAACATGCAACAAAAATGATAACTTCATGATGGTGATGAAAAAATTTCGTCAAAGAATAGATGCACTGTCTAACTAAAAAACATGCATTGTATGCAAGGAATGTTACCCAGGCATGCACGTCCATTCATCAGGTGCTAACACAACTTGTAAAAGATGTTTCACTGAGAGAGGCATCCATCAGTTCTCTGCACTCAACAACATGGACCCAGGAGAGCAACCATTTGTTTTGAAAAGACTCACCCAAGTGGAGGAAATGCTCACTGCTAGAATCAGCCTAGTACTACAAGTAACCCACACTATTGGAGGACAATATAGATATAGTGGCCACATGATTAGCTTCCCACAAGATATCACTGACATTTCAAAAGTGCTTCCACGAAGAATACAAGAGTTGGACATTCTCATAGTTCGAAGATTGCATACAGAAGGTCATTATTATGATTGTTATGTGATTGTTATGTTAGTAGAAGTCATATCAGAGATGCGTTGCAATACAAAGTCAAATATGACCCATACTATCATGATGTTGCAATAAGTTTTGAGCACTTAGAGCAATTTCCTGTAGCAAGAACAAACATATCGAATATGCTACATACTATTGAAACCAATGAAGACATGGTCATTCCAAATAATGAAATTGACTTTGATGGGGATGATATTGAACGCAGCACAATAAACACATCGTCATTTATTGCTAGACTTCCAAATAGATGTCGTGAGTTAGAAATTATTAAGAAAACATTAGACCTTGATGACAACACAAACAACATTATAGATTGGCTTGAAATAAACTCATCGCCAATAAATGAATACAATACTAAGGGGTTGCTTGATATGGCATTTCCAACACTCTTTCCAACTAGAGTTGCACTACAAATGAAACCACGAATTAGGGAGGTACACATGCATGAGTATGCACTCCACTTAATGATATTTCATGACCATAGATTTGGAAGGCATCCAAGGTTCTGATATTTCATGCTTAATCTTATGATGCGGCATCGTAGCCAAGGGCTTGCTGTAGTTTTCATTAAAAAAAATGCAGAAGAAAACATGCCAACCACTATTGAGGACCTTCGAGCACACTTGAAAAACTTACCTGACACACAATTAGCTCAAGAGCTCATGCACTTTGGCTCTTCAATGTGGGGCACAAGACCATATTGGAATAAATGTTGTGCTGAACTAACAAATATGATCAACCAAATAGGGTCTCCCACTCTATTCTTCACATTAAGCGCAGCAGACACAAAGTGGCCAGACCTACAATGTTTGATCTCAGATGGTGTGCCGGTAGGAATGCAAACAAATAAACATCACTTAGAAAATGTAGTCAAAAACCCCCACACCACATCATTGTACTTGCATCAATGATTCACAGTGTTTTGTGAAGAGGTAATTGAGAAACTCCTCAATGCAAAAGATTACTGGTACAGGTATGAATGGCAGCATCATGGCACTGCACATGTACATGGATTCCTTTGGCTCTATGATGCACCAAACATGGATAAACTTGATTGGGATGATAGTGTAGTAGTTCAACAGGCTACGAAATTCTTTGACAGGTATGTCAGTGCTTGGAATCCCCGTGCTGCATCAGCAAGAAACAACTTGATCTTCCGATCTTTCCAAGATGATCCTTGCTTACTAGACACAACACAAATATTTGCTACAGATCCCTCTCATGACTATGAAGAGATCATAAATTGTGTCCAGAGGCACACAAAATACAGAGAGGGGTCATGCTTACAAAAGAAAGGGAAAAAGGTAGAATGTCGATACAAAGCTCCATGGAAAGAGAGAATTATATCTACCCTATCACGTGACAACTATGGGACAAAACAATATGAACCTAGACGGAATGATGATAGGCTAAACATACACAATACATAAATGATTTCAATATGGAGAGCCAACATAGATTGTCAGCCTGTCATCTCGCGGGCAGTTGTTCTAAAATACATTGCCAAATATGCATCAAAAGTAGAGAGAGCATCTGAGACTTGTACTGACATGCTACAAAGAATATCTGCAACCCAAAAACTAGATGTCCCAGCCCTCACAGCATACCAAAAATTCATGGCAGAAATCATGGAAGAGCATGATATTGGAGCACAAGAAACATGCCATATGCTTCAGAAATTTCCGCTTAATGTTTGTAATCGGCCTTTTACATCTTTGAATGTTGGACGCAAAATGTTCCATCGAATAACAAGAGGTCCACATTAAAGCGATCTACAACCTAGCTACCTTCATTCGTACATTAATCGACCTCCAAAATTGGAGACAACAACGCTACTTGAATCTGCACGATCTTTCTCGTACTCTGCGAGTCACATGGGATGCAAGTGGAAAGAAAGAAAGGTCAAAGTGATTGTCAATGTTTTCCCAAAGTTCTACACCATCCCAGGTGAGGACTCAGACCAGTTTGAAACATTTTGTTGGAGTGAGGTCCTACTGTACAAGCACTTCCGAAGCTTGGAAATCGACATAGGGATAACTAAGGATACAATACTTGCAAATTGGAAGCAAATGAATACATCCAAATATGATGTATGGCATGTCCCGCACACCGCCTCATCAGATGAAAACACTGACGATGCAGAATCAGACAGTGAAATTGACATGGACAAAAGGGACATGCTAGAAATGAATGAATGGGAATTATTTTTGCAAATGGGCCCCTCAAATAACATCAACCTAAATGAGCTTGACCTACTTGGCAGGCGTGAGTTTGATAGCAGCTACAGATGGGAACAACTTGCAGTGCCCCAGGAGCTTCATGAAATTGCCACACAATTTATAAACATGGAGAAAGCATGTAGCCATGAAAGGCATGCTCCAACTAAGTATGATGTCCCAAACTATACATTATCTTCCAAACAAAAACTAGCACTCACACATATTATCAACCATAGCAAACATCAGTCAACTAAACCATTGCACATGATTATTCAAGGGACAATAGGTACAGGGAAATCATACTTGATTGCTTGCATAAGAAAAGCACTTGATAGTTACAATCTGCACCAGCAAAACCAGCTACTCACATTAGCTCCTACAGGGGTTGCTGCATTTAATATACATGCATCAACTATACATTCAATGCTTCGAATTCCTGTCAAAGAAATGCACCCACTGCAAGGACAATCATTAATAACATTTCAGGAAGAGATGAAACACATAAGATATATTTTGATTGATGAGATGAGCTTCATAGGACCAAAGTTGCTACTGAAGATAGATGCGAGACTATGTGAGGCCTTCCTGCATCGACAACATCTTTATTTCGGTGGGGTGTCAATAATCCTGATAGGTGACCTTGCACAGCTCCCGCCTGTACTAGACAAGCCTATTTACACATCACACTCAAATGCAAAAACACTATGGGACCAGTTCACGACCATTGTCACCTTAGACACAGTGTTTCGTCAATAGGGTGAGACTCCAGAACAAAGACAATTCCGCCAACTATTGTAGAACATACACAATGCAAAAGCATCACAAGAGGATTGGGAACTTTTAAAAACACGCACAGATAAGCATCTCACCTCTAGCGAAAAAGAAATGTTCGACAATTCAATGCACTTGTTTGCTACCAATGATTTAGTTAGACTTCACGATAGAAGAATGTTGAAATTGTTAAACCGTCCAATTGCAATAAGTGCTACAACTACCACTAGGGCTGAACCAGATAATGCAACTACTGATGAACAGCTTGAAAAGTAGGTATTACTTTGTAGAGGGAAATGCATCATGCTGACAACCAACATATGGACACAAGCAAGCCTTGTACATGGAGCTCTAGGTGAAGTTGTTGAGATAGTTTATAGCCTTGGTTCCAAACCACCAGATGTTCCACTTTATGTTGTGGCAAGGATTGATAATTATAGTGGGCCAGCATGGAATGAAAATGACCCCAAAAGTATAATGATAATACCTGTATCATTGGGAATCCATAGGAAAATTCCACTCACAATGGCATGGGCTATTACCATACACAAATCCCAAGGCCTAATGCTATCTAGAGCAACTATCGACATTGGAAAAATAGAATGACAAGGACTAACATTTACAACTATATCCAGAGTGAAATCGTTGAACAACCTTCGTATTCAACCAATGTTCTCCTTTAAGAGATTCTCAAAAATGCATAACCACCCATACACAACTATGAGAAAAGAAGAGGAAGCCCGATTACAACAACTATCTCTAAAAAGTCAAGGTGCACAACTCTTTTCCCTTTCTCCCTCATCTCGCTCCTGCTTATTCTTATATCAGCAATTTCTCTTTTAGAAATTAAATATAGATGTATATTTAATAGTTTTATAATAAATTGAACATGGAGCAATCATTGTACATTTCAACAAATAATGTTTCCACCTAACCATTCCATTTCTTTTGCTTTGCAGGCCTTGAAGCCAAATGGCATATATCATAGCCCCTCACCATCAAACACCAACAATTGTACTGTATTTTGTCCAAAAAAAAGTTCTAATGCAAAATTGTTCACCAATATTTTGACTTTTCATAGCACACATTTTGTATATCATGAACTACCAACAAATGTACTTGGTCTGGTTGAGCTATAATGTTCCAACACTTCAACCATTAAAGATAATATATTGTGTTGTTCATCCACTTGGCATATTCAACTCTACTTGCATCCCACCACCCATTCACATTCGCTACACATAATTACTCTTGCAAAAAACCAAATTGCACTTTCCCCGTGCATTCTCCCCCCTCTATACCCTTCAAATACACTACCATAGTATACCCTCCTATCGGCATAACCATTGCGCCTTGGTAAGGTGCAAGCGCTAGTATACTTAAAAGGGTCATAGACCATAAAATTTCACACCTGCTCTTTCTTTTTCAACTCATCATGTAAGAAACGTCAATCAATCCAATCCTGTGAAAATACACCTTTGACTGAAAAATACAATCAATTCAAAAATGAGTTTTCAGAAATAAATAGACAATATTCACGATGCGAAATGTTTACGTAAGTCAATAGAATATGACATCCGTCACTCTCGCTTGGTCGGCTCGTTATGTGAGTATGTGTCGGGTCGACACAGTTTGCCTTTTAAAATCTCCAGAGGGAATTGTCCTCGGTTATGTCCATCCACTTCAAAATTGAGCTAAACGAGTTGAAATCTCCACACGGCAAATGCACAGATTCATTCCATCGGAGGGCTAAGTACACGTGAAACTTGTGTATCAGTAAACCTTAGCCTATAAATTTTCGACGAATGACAACAATTCTATCAAAAAACAAATCTCATCTTTGTTGGGTGATAATCGAGCGAGGCAGGGTTTTGCTTCTCTTTCCATAAGATGGATCACGCTTCTATGTTCAACGCCTCTTCTTCTTCGTTGTTTTCTACTGCATTCTTCTGGAATGGAAGAAACAAGGTTCAGCACGATCCGATCGATACTGATTTTGTCGCGCTCTTGTGTAATTACACCATACCCATCTTTCCCACTCTTGCAATTCTTGTCATTGTATCTGCTGTATTTTTCCATTTAGTGAAGTCATCAACACGCCAAAGTTCTGTGGCTTTGCCTCCAGGGCCACAACCCTGGCCACTAGTTGGCAATCTGCCCGAGTTAGTGCGCAATGGACCCGGTTACAAGTGGGTTCACTCTCTCCTCCACAGTTATGCTACTCCCATCCTGTGCGTTCGCCTAGGAAGCGTCCACGTCATTGCTGTTAATAGGCCGGACATAGCAAGAGAGTTCCTTAAGAAACAAGACGCTATATTTGCTTCTCGCCCCATCACGATGGCTTCTGAATACTGCAGCAGAGGATTTCTATCCGTCGCACTGGTTCCTTGGGGAGATCAGTGGAAGAAAATGAGGCGTGCGCTTGCGTCGGAGGTCTTAACAACCTCACGCTTTAAGTGGTTGCAAGGCAAGCGGATGGAGGAGGCCGACAATCTGGTCCATTGGATATGGAACCAATGCACCGCTCAATCGCACGCACCACCCAAGACTTTAATTAACGTAAGAAGTGCTGTGAGGTACTACAGCGCAAATGTGATCAGAAAGCTCCTCTTTAACAGGCGCTACTTTGCAAGTGGAGGTGGTAATAAGGATGGAGGTCCCGGTGCAGAGGAGGAAGAGTACGTAGAAGCACTATTCAAGGCGTTGTCTCTTTTGTTTAATATGTGCGTCTCTGATTACATGCTGTGTTTGAGGTGGCTGGATATCGGAGGCAATGAGAAGGCCATGAAAAAAGCCATCCACACTGTGGATAAATATCACACACCACTCATCGAAGAAAGATTTCGTTTGACGCGCGAATGTACCTCTTTAGAGGAACCGCAAGACTTGTTGGACGTCCTGATTTCTATAAAAGACTCCTCTGACGGCAAACGCTTGCTCAGCCTGGAAGAGATCAAATCTCAAGCGACGGTAATTGTCAATAACAATTATCAATAATTAGTGTGGCCATATTGTAATTAAAGTCATTGGCGGCAGTTGATAATCCGTCGAATGCCGTGGAATGGGCTTTAGCAGAGATGCTGTTGAAGCCGGAGATAATGCAGAAAACCGTGCAGGAGATCGACACAGTCGTGGGCAAAGATCGGTTAGTAGAGGAATCGGACCTTATGCAGCTGGTGTACGTGAAGGCGTGTGCAAAGGAGGCGCTGAGGTTACATCCGGTGGCACCCTTCAACCTTCCTCACATGTCCATGGAGGACAGCACAGTGGCTGGGTACCACATTCCCAAGGGCAGTCACGTAATACTGAGCCACGGGGGATTGGGGCGAAGCCCATGCGTATGGGAAGACCCTCTGCGCTTCTGCCCCGATCGTTTCATGAAAGATGGCAGTGATGTGGGTGTTGAGTTGAGCGACCCTAAGCTACACCTCCTTTGTTTCAGCACTGGAAGGCGGGGATGCATGGGAGCTGTCCTCGGCACTTCAATGACAGTGATGCTCTTAGCCCGTCTGCTGAACTGCTTCCACTGGTCCACTGATTCCGTGGCACCCATTCACCTTCAAGAAGGTCCGCATGATCTCTTTATGGCCACCCCTCTCCATGCAATCGCAACTCCTCGCCTTCACCGCCACCTCTATCCATAACCATTGAAGAAATAAAATATCTGAAACAGAAAAAATATAGAGTGTAGTAAATAAAACAAAATGTTTGCTTCTTCATACATAATTTTAGAAGTATTTAGAATGGTTAATAAAACTTCTAAAGAGAAAAGTATAAAAGAAAAGAAAAGGAAGGTTGCATAGACTGTGATTTTTTAGATACATTTCATAAATAAATATTATTTCTAAATAGTGGAGTCTTTTGGATACATTCTATTAATAAACATTATTTTCAACACCTTTCATAGTATTTATTTAAGAAAGATAATCACAACATTTATTATGTTAATAATTGTATAGCAACTTCTTTTAGATATAACATGTCCCATCGACAAATTTCTCTATAGTAATGCTTTGGTAAATATGTCAACACTTTAATCTTCTATTTCACAAAACTTTAACTCTATTACTTTTTTTTCAATCAAGTCATGAGCAAAGTGATGATGTACTTCTATGTGTTTGGATCCAACATGATATAAGATTTTCTTCTAGCTTAATGGTGCTTTGACTATCACAAAATATAATAGTTGGACAATCTTGTGGTTGTTGTGTTTCTTCAACTAGTCTTTTAAGCCATCACACTACATGGTATGCCTTTGATGAACCAATGTACTTAGCTTATGTGGATGATAGTGATATTGTTGATTACTTCTTACAAGTCCATGAAATTCGTCTTGAACCAAGATGAAAAATATATCGAAAAGTTGTTTTTTTTTTTTTAATCATAATAGCCACTTGCATAACAAGAATGTGAATATCCTAATAGAATAGGCTCTCCTCATATTTAGATTCAAATTCATGTTGATAAGTACTTGAATGTATTTTAGTATTCTTTTAGCTACTGTCCAATATTAAATATGTGGATCTTTCATGTACCTAGATACAATGCCAATTGCATATGCAATATCTACTCTCATTATAGTGAGATACATTAAGAGACTTCCAAAGATTTGTCTAAAAAATTCACCATTTAACTTATTTTGAGTGGTATTAGCACTCAATTTTAATCCTACTTCTTATGGTGTACTAGATGGTTTGTACTCCACATTACATTTTCTCAATACATCAAGAGAATATTTGATTTGAGAAATCATGATCCGTCCTTCTTCTTGAAATATTTGCATATCCAAAAAGTAGTGCATCAATCCTAGGTTAGTTATTTCAAAATATTTTTTAGGTTGATCCTTCATATTTTTAATGTACTGTGTGTGATCTCTTATAATGATTAAATCATCTACATATAGTACAAAAATAGCAATTTTACTATCACTATCCTTTACATAAAAATCTAGAGTGTGTGGAATCAATTATGGATGTTATCCCCTTAGGTTTAAAATGTCTTATGTGGGATAAAACAAGACAATTATATACCTCCAATTTCCTTTTCGTTGGTAAGAGAATTTTAAAATATACAAAAACACTACTAACTAATTCATTCAAAATTATGAAGGATCTTTAAATCTTAGTTTAGAAAAAGATATATTTTTATAGGTATGACCACTTGTTTACTTGAGAGCTATTGTATTGTTAACATAGAATCCTAATTTATAGTAAGATTTGTGAGGTTTTCTTTCACAACAACAAGAAGTTTGAACTTGCATCTCATAAATTCAACAAAAAATTTGGAGGCTTGTCCAAGGTTTATGTTTAAATATAATGTCTTGAAATTTAAGATATAGAACATGACACAACACCAATAACAACAATACTAATATTGGCCCTGAGGTGTGGTAAAAATATAGTGTAGGGTTTTAAAAATAAATTTTTAGGGAGGGATAGCTAATAGAGAGTCAATAGTAAATATCAAAACTTTATATTTTTCAGTAAAATCAAGCTTTTCACTAGACAACATGTTTATATTTTTATTTTTATTCAAGAAAGATTTAATATTTTATTTTATAACCAACTGAATTTTGTATATCAATATACCCTTTGTGGTAGTTTATCTAAATTTTATTTAATTCTCATCAATCATAATGAGCCATATACAAAAGATGTTAGCATTATTATTAATATGGTTATAGTACATTGTGTATAGTGGTAGGTGTGCAGGCGTATATAGTTAACTATATGCAATTATTTCATTCAACTGCTCACTTATTTTGATTGTGTAAATTCTTACTAACTCAATCCTTTGTATTTTCCAACATTTGGTATCAAAGCATGTAATCAGACTAGGGACTCGTGGTCAAAGGTTTGATGATCTATAGAAAATCGTATAGTTGTGCTTGAAGGGGCTCTGAAAGGTAATCTTCCACACGCGCTCCCCTTTAATCACTTGGTTGTTAGCTTCAATGTCAGGTAGCCCATATTAGACCATATGGAAATATTTGTGGATATATGGAATGTGTGAATAGGAGAGAACAATGGCTACACATCGAGGAGGACGTACGATGTAAAATGCCATTTTATTGTTGAGGATGGATTCCTTTCTCTGAGGAGATGAAGTGAGACCCGTAGTAAGAGACTATTTCTATGCACACTATGGTGATGACTAAATTTTATTGCAAAAACTATGCATAAAATACACATGATTGCCCTTTCTTGGTCTTTTCATATGAAAATCTAGCCTAAAATGGTTTTTTTCTCTGGTGAGTGAGTAGTAGTTTGAATCCGATTTAAATAATGTGGATCTATGGTATGATCAATTCCTACATATAGATTTCAACTTTTGAATGCTTGGTGGTTACCTTTCAACTCTTGAACATTTCATGGTTAATGATTACTGCAACAATGTTGGTGAGTTGAAATTTCTAAACGCCGACTTCATTGAAGAATGATAAGGAAAGTAAAGGTGTTTTTGAAAGAAAAGCTAGCTACAGGCGAACATCTGAGTTCAAAATATTTGATCTATTTATAAGTGCCTCATAAATTCTTTTTACTATAGGGAGGCATTTTTCTAAACATATGTGTAAGCTTATTTTATGCAAAATTGATTATGAG
>VDFB02392865.1:0-24326 GCA_007258455.2 Sequoia sempervirens | reverse complement strand
GAGGGAAAATGTTGGGTGGCTGTATAGGGGCCTGCCTCAGTTAGACCCTCGTTTAGGTGTTTCCAACTCCACGGACAACCAAGGAAATGAGATAAAGAAATAGTGTAGTAAAGAGAATACAAACACAGCAAAGTAGTATTATGCTACTCAACCAAGTGATAGAGGAGAGGAGAGGGAATATTACCACCTCCACCAAGAGCACTTAAGGCTGCTTGGGGGAGAAATGAGAGTACTCGAGCCTCTGTTGCAATGGAATGGTCCCAAACATGCTCTATCAAAGTGATGGAGTGAGGATTTTCTGCAATGGAATGCTTGGATGCTTGAAGTGAGTGAGAAAGTGAGATTGTGGAGTGATGGGATGGAAGCTTGCAATTGTGTAGAAGTTCTGAATAAGTTAGATTGAATGTTGAAGGGGTGAATTTGAAGAAGGAAAGGAAGAAAATAGCCATATTTGGGTCAGTTGGCCGAAGGGGGTGTTACAACTTCATCTCTAATGGGAAGAGTAATGCCTCTGCAGGTTTAGCCGCAGGAATATGCCATAGACGTAAGTGCGTCGCGCGGATGTCTACGCGCCGCTTGGGAATCCCTGAAAAAAATGCCTCCATCGACACTCAAAATAGGCACCAATTGGGATACCAACAATGGGATTTGGTGGAATTAAGCCTCCAAACTTGGTTTTCTAAGGTGGATAAAGGAAAAAAGGGGATTTGCATAGGGGATGCAAATTTGATCTTATACATTTTTCCCCCACTTTAGTGAGCACAAATATTGATGAGTGCTCTGTAAAGTAAATCAAGAAGAGTGTAAGGTTAGAAATGTATACCTAAATCATCAAGGAAGGAGTACTCAGTTTGGCATACCTGGAGGTGCAAGAAAAGCAAAGGACTCCATAGCTCCTCAAAACTATGAATTTGAAAAAAAAAAGTGTTTTACAGGCTCGCAAACCTACAAGGAGGCAACCCCCAAGATCTCTCGCATGAAGGAATCCCTACAAAGCGCCCTATAGGCTCTCAGTCCCATAGGTAAGGTATTCTTCATGAACTCAAGCATGAAGAATACCAAAAGAAGTGCCCTATAGGCTCTCAGTCCTATAGGGAAGGTATTCTCCATGAACTCAAGCATGAAGAACACCCAAAGAAGCTCCCTACAGGGTCTCAGTCTTGTAGGGGAGCCACCCCCAAGATCTCTCATATGGAGGAAGCTCAAAGGAAAGCACCCTACAAGTTCTCTATCTTGTAGGGAGGTATCCCCCAAGATCTCTCTCATGGAGGAAACCTAAGAAAGTGGACTCCGTAGAGTTAGGAAGTGGCGACACATCTACCCGCATATAGAACATGTCAAAAGTGACCATGTAGGAAAATAAGCGGACAATCATGTAGACTGTCAATAATTAAAAATTTCAAAGGGGTCCCTCAGGAACCCTTCAAAAGGAGAGGGGTCCACTCAAGGGGCGTGTTGTTTGAAAGGTAAGATCTAGTCAGGCTGCCTCAAAGCTGGATGCAAAAAGGTGAATGGAATGAGTCTAGTCGGGCTGCCCCCAAGCTAGACGTGAAAGAATTCCATTAGGAATAGAGGATTTTAAAGAAGGGTCCCTTGGGAACCCACCATGATGAAGAAGGGGGGTCCACTCAAGGGACACACAATCCAAAAGCATCCATTCTTCTTAGAGTGATTCATCATCAAGGAATCCTTTCGAAAGATGTTCACTTCATCAAGGAATTCGAAAGGAAGGATATGCCCCCATGCGAGGGGAAATAAAAGTTGTTCCCACTTCAGAGGAAGGTATTCAAGTCCTTTTTTTACAAACTCGTGATGAAGGAAACATGTTCCGTTAGGGTTCCCTGTTGAGAATGTGCTTCTAAGGAAAAAAATACGAAGATTTTTGAGAAAAGATTCATTGTCAACGAATTTATTTTCTAAAAATAAAAGTGTTGAAGAAGAGCATTGTCACACATAAAAGGGACAACTCAAGCAAAGAAGAGAAAAAGATAAAGAGAAAAGAAAGAGAAAAGAAAAATACAAGAAAAGGACATAGGGGTATCTGGTTTAGCGGGGTCGGATTTGTTTGAGCTCATATAATAATAGGTAACCACAATAAAAGGAGAAATATCATCAATCCCCAACTAGATCGGGAGAATGCATAGAAAAAAAAGTAAAAATAAAAAATTGGTTCAACATGGAAGGGGAGCCTAAATGCCCCCAACACTTTGCATCATCCCCAATTGATCAAAAATTAAGCACAAACATGGAAGAATGATGATACAAATAGAATAAGGTTTACAACACAAAAACCACACTTGTATCCAAGCACCAATAGGGGTGATGAGGGTCATCCAGACACACATAGCACAAGCATGGGGGAACACATCACAAGACACACACACACACACGATCAAGAAAGCACCTCCTCTTAACATTGATCAGCCAAGAGGTCATCCGCTTCCTAATCTAAATCATCATAAGGGGAAGGAGGACGAGCCTACAATGGTGGGATGTTAAGAGGAGGAGCATCTGACCCTCTTGCAACAAGGGCTAGGGAAGAGGGCCCCTCAAGGTCCTCTCCACTGAGCTCCTGTGGAGTCAAAATTAGTGATTTCTTGAAGATCGCCGATAGGGACGAAACCTCATCCATGAAATTAAACATGCACCCCATAGGAGTGCTATGTTTTACTTCAGCGGACATGATGGGTTGCACCTGAGGTTCACTTCTGAGCTCACTAAATGACTCAGGAGTAGTGACGAACTCAGGGGAAGCTAGGACTGGTTCTGTCAGAAGGACAAAACAAGTCAGCACAGGACCACCTTGTGAAGAAGGTGGGCTCCTCTTACTTCCTTCATTGCTAGAAGGACCACCTTCTGCCTCTTTCTTTGTTGGAGGAGATGAACTCCCCATAGACGAAGCTAGGGGTGCAAAGGAAGAGGAAGAAAGAACCACAACGGATACAACTAAAGTATTAACCATATCCATAGGTTTCAGGAAGGGCTGGATATCTAGAATAGACATCAGTAGAGGTGGATACACTGAGGGAGTAATGAACACCTGCACCCATTTAGGGTTAGGAACATTTTTCCTCACAACAGAAGCTGGGAGTAGTACAAGACTAGTTTGGAGAGAAGCATAAAGAGGGGAGGAAGAAGACACTGTAGGAGGCCCTGAAGCAGGGGCGGTCATTTCTTCCTCCTTTGGTTGCAAGGCAGCCTACTTAGCTAGGAGAGCCTTTTGTTGACACTTGTGTTCACGTGCAAGGTGGTTTCTATGACTCTTGGAGCTAGAGGCTGGAGTTTGCGAAGGGACAAGAGGTTCTTGCTCAACCATAGGAACATCCACTACAACCGTTTTAGGCAGAGGAATAGGTTCCTGCATGGGAGTAGGAGGAACAGACTAAGGAGTGACAGGAGGAGTCGACTCGAGAGCCTCAACAATGGGCCTCTTTCCACTCATTTCTTTAGGAGCAGTAATAGTAGGAGGCCGCAGATCGAATTCTCTACGAGAACCTTTCTTTCTATCGTATAAGTAATACCACAGTTTAGGGTATTCATTAGGAAATCCACGGTCCTAATCTATGCCAAGGAGGATTATCGATTCCCGCAGGAAATACCGTGCTTGCTCATCTAGCACTCTTCCGTGAAAGGGGAGAGGACGAGGCAGTTTGGGGAAAAATCACCTTTTCTTTGCCTTTGTGAGAAGGAGAGGAAGCCAACGTGGAATTCTCCTTCTCTTTTAGAGAAAGAATAGTAGTTAGCATAGGATTCTTCTTCTCTTCTTGAGAAGAGGAGGCAACTAATTGTTCAGTCATGGGAATGGTCACTTCATTCCCTTGGCTCCCTAGTTTTATAATCATCACATAGTTCTTGTAAAATCGTGTCCATTCTTAGAGGAAGCAACCGACTGAGGCCAAAAGTATCCACTAATATCCACCTCACGGTAGACACCCGAAGATGACTATTTGCGTCATGTACTACATGCATGCCACCCTGTGGGTAAAATTCTCCTAAAACATTTGTGGATAAAAAGGTGATCCCATTCATGGAAGCTAGCAATCCGCCAGAATACCCAACTTCACCACACAGAATCTAACTCGATAACATCAAAGACTATGTCGATAGCCATAGGTCCAACCAGGATGGACAAAGCGATCAAGCCATAAGGTTTAAGACTCATAGCATCGTGTATATGGATGGTAGATTTCATTTCTTCATATTTTTCCTTTTGTAGTGAATTTAATACTAATGTTTCTTCAGGAATAACATTAACACGGCTCGTGGGGTCAATCAAGACTCCTATCACAATGTTACCATTAACACGAGCAATAATGTAGAGAGGCAAAGGTTTTTTGTTTAAGGGTAAATCGTGTGATGTAAATGTAACATCCAGAAAACTAGGCGTGGGAGTAACAGTGGAAGTTACCATGACAATATTAACATAGGCCTTGGGTTGGGTAACAGAATCACTGGGATCAATAATCATGTTAGCAGAGTGTGACAAAAATGGGTTTGTGTATATCTGCAATTCACTATTAGCCTTTGCCACTAATTTGTTAGTGCTCTATTTGTTCCCATCGAGATGAATGATACTGTCCTCGATGTAGTCCTATATCTTATGACGCAACCACATACATCATTTGGTATCATGTCCATTAACATGATGGTATTGAAAATAAGTTCTCCCATCATACCAATTGGGTAGGGCTCTTTAACATGCTTAGGAGTCGATAAAGTTATGATCTTATCTTTCAACAACTTTTGTAAGATGGAAGTATAAGATTCCGGACAACTTCGTGAACTTTGGTTATGCTTTCAGGCCACATCATCAACAAATCCACTACTAAATTTCTTCTAATGGCTTTGCCTTCCCAAAGATTGATACACAATGAATTTCCCTCACAGAGCCAAGGAGGATCCCCCTCAAAACTAAGCAAACCGCTTTTGTCGGTATTCGTAAGCATTAATAAGTGCGAAAGAAGCTGGCACTTCATATGTAGAAAAATTCTCTTGCCAAGGCTCTTTGTAAGTTCCCATGAACACCTTCAAGACGTTAGAATCGAGCATTGATAATGAGATTTTATGGTAAAGGAGTGCTTGAAACACACACTATAAAATTAGTAATATTTTCATTATCTCCGTTTAATCGAATCCATATCCTAAAAGGTCATCTTGGGCACCATACTTGGAATTGTTCCAATGAACTAATTCTACAGTTGGTCAAATGAGAAAATATCTGTCGCAAGGGAAACAATACTCATTCGAAAGGTGTTGTGTCCTTGAGAGAGATCGTGGGGAATAGTTTAGCCATCAATGCATCATGATGGAAGAAGTCAGTGCAAAGGGAATTAAAGGAAGACACATGTGTCTGCGAATTTCCCTTACCGCCAAACTTCTCAAATTTAGGGATCTCCATTCCTTGAGGGAAAGGAGTGTTCAAGATGGTAGCCGACAATGGGCTATGTTGGAAGAAAGGCTAGAAGATAGGCTAGGAAGAGGCTTGGGAAAGGCTTGCTAATTGGCTCCGCATCTCACCCATATTCTAAAGCAGAGTGTTCAGAATAGGGTCATTAGAAGATAGAGGGCCATAGGAACCTCCTCTAGAGCTACCACCAAGTCCACTCCCAGAATTGCCACCGATATGACTTCCACTAGAGCCATCACCAAAGCCACCACCGCTAGTAGGGCCTCCACCGAAACCACCACCATGACCTCCACTAGAGCCACTTCTACTAGCACCACCTCTGCTACCTAATCCACCGCCACTACCAGAGCCTCCACCACTCAGTCTGCCAAAACCTCCACCATGAGAGGTGACATAAGGGGTAAAGTTAAAGCCTAAAGGGACCTTATTTACTTTGATAGTTTTAGGTTGCTCAGGGACAAAAGGGATACTAATAGAAGGGACTTCGTTGGCCATGTAAACAAAAGTGGGAGGAATTGATACCCCTAACTGTCCCTCACGCTCTTCGAAGGTGACTCCTTGTGCAAAGCTAGGGTTGCTCGAAGGATCAAACACTTTGGTAAGACTGAGGAGACTACTTAGAAGCTCTATGCTTGTTCAATCTTTACCCTCATATGTCTTAATTCACTAACAACCCAAGTGGCTCTAGCCATCTTCAAATTTATTTCCAAGTGGTTTTCTAGGTCGCCCAGTCCTTTATCAAGGGCAGACACATATTCTGTAGGGATTTGAATGACCTTATGCTCGTGCACCAATGATGGCGTAGGAGATGTAGGAGGAGTGGGAATGTGATCAGTTTCATCAGTGAATCCCATCTCATTCCTTGATAACTGCTCCTGTGCAGCCAACTAACAACAGGACTAGAGAAAAGGCTTGCAGAGAGGCCAATTGAGACCTTTGTCCTTTCCATTGGAAGGTGTCGTACACTTCTCCTAATGATATTCCTAGAAGTTTTGGATTGGGTTGTGATGCTCATAAACCCTCACAATGCTCAAGAGCACAACAATCACAAAGTACTTGAGGGAAGTTTCAACACCAACAGATGAAAATACATTGGTTCATGTCGGGTTCACCAAAAATGTAAGAGAGGGGGACCATCCCACGCAAGACCCCAGGTCACAAAGGGTCAAGATGCGAGAGGCTTCCCTAACTTACCTCAGCTAAATGTGATGTTTAGGGTATAAGGGTGAGAATGATGAGGACTATATAGTCTTGTGACCACTCTGCAATCTTGAGTTTCAAAGTGGGGCTAGGCGAGTTGGTTTTCAGGTTCAACTCTATGCCTCAGAGAGCTCTATTCCTGAAGACAGAAGCATAATATTTGGATGACAACACAACACACTGGTGTCTCTAAAGTGCGTTGTCATCTGTATGACCAGACAACAATAGAGACAAGGTCAAACTTGCTAAAATGACTAATGGCCCAGCTAACTAACTAAAGGGATAGAATGACACAAGTAAATGAATGAAATACTCTCTAATATTGTAAAGTAGATAAGCAAGAGTAAAGAAAGCAAGGAGGATTTCACCTAGGAACTCATTCACCAATTGATTCTTCGAGAAGCACACACACATACACATAGAAAGAGGGAAAATGTTGGGTGGCTGTATAGGGGCCTACCTTAGTTAGACCCCTGTTTAGGTGTTTCCGCCTCCACAGAAAACTAAGGAAATGAGATAAATAAATAGTGTAGTAAAGAGAATACAAACACTACAAATCAGTATTATGCTACTCAACCAAGTGATAGAGCAGAGGAGAGGGAAGCTTACCACCTCCACCAAGAGCACTCAAGGCTGATTGGGGGAGAAACGTGAGTACTTGAGCCTTTGCTACAATGGCGTGGTCCCAAACATGCTTTACCAAAGTGATGGAGTGAGGATTTTCTATAATGGAATGCTTGGATGCTTGAAGTGAGTGAGAAAGTGAGCTTGTGGAGTGATGGGATGGAAGTTTGCAGTTGTGTAGAAGTTCTGAAGAAGTTGGATTGAATGTTGAAGGGGTGAATTTGAAGAAGGAAAGGAAGAAAATGGCCATATTCAAGTTGGTCAGCTGAAGGGGGCATTACAACTTCACCTCCAATGGGAAGAGTAACGTATCTATAGGTTCAACCACAAGAATTTTCTAAGCATGTAAGCACACAGAGCAGACGTTTGCATGCTACGTGGGTGTCCCCAATAGAAACACCTCCATTGATGCTCAAAACAGGTGCCAAGAGGGATACTAATAGTGGGCTTAGGTGGAATTAAGCCTCTAAACTTGGTTTTCTAAGGCGGATAAAGGAAAAAAGGGGATTTTCATAGGGGATGCAAATTTTCTCTTATACAGTTAGTAAGGACTACTGCATAATGGATGCTATTGAGCCTAGGATTGTATGGATCCCAAAAATGGGATATGAAGTTGTAGAGGATGTAATTGTTGGTCTAGCAAACCATATGTTAAGCAATCCTAGAGACACCTCTGAGGAAAGATATGGAACATATCAAGAGAAGTCTATGGAAGTACACATGCAGTAGAGGGAGAACTAGATAAAGAAATTTGTTGAGAAAATGATTGCACAGGTTGTAGAGATGATGGGCCTTTCAAAGGAACAATTTGAGAAATCCAAACACATTTATGGCTCTTCAAGAGGTGCATCTAGCATAAGAAGATCTAGTAGAACAACTACCCCCTCTTTTGTTACACCCAAGACCTTTGGAACTATCCCCTCTATCAGTGGATCAAAGAGAAAGGAGTCAACCAATACTCTGACAAAACCATAGAGTGTGCTAGTAAAGGAAAAGAGTGATGTAGTGAAGCAGCAAGGTGCCCCACAACAGAGAAGAGTGAAGGCTAAGGATACAAGGGAAAATAATCTGAGTGTGGATAAAGAAGAGCAAGAGGTAGAAGAACAACCTCTAATAAGAAAAAGTAAATCTGATGTAGCACAAGAAGAGTCAAGTGCAAAGAAGGTCAAGGTTGACATTGTAGACATAGATAGTGAAGCAGAGGTAGAGAGACAAAAAAAGGAATTCAAGATTTATGTAAGGGAAAAGAAGACCAAGTTCGACAAAGGAAAAAAATATTTGGAAGAAAAGAAGAAGAAGAAGGATAAGGCTTCCCTGGTAAGAACACATAGCCCCATGAAATTAGATGCATTATTTAATGGAATAGTGGAGCATGAAATGTTAGATAAAACTACATTTGATGTCAGCAAGAATGATATTGAAGGTAAATTGCCTGAAGATCTGAAAAATGCATTGTATGCAGGAAGAGAAGAGGCAATGAATGAAGATGAGAAGTTGAGATCATTTTCCTTAGAAAAAGTTAGTGCTACCTTTTCTAATGAGGAAAAAGATAAATTAGCTCAATTGTACAATAAAGAGTTCATAACTAAGAAAAGGGTCACTACCCTTATGAGAAGAGATAAAAATGATATTGAAAGTTTAAGGAATGAATCAATTGAGAAGGTTTCTAATTTTGAAAAAAGGTTAAGTATGACCTCAAACAGTGAGGAAGAAATGAATGATGATGTCTTTGTCTTGGATGTTATTCTTCCAAAAGTTGCACAATATGAATATGAAGTAGAAAAGGAGAATGTACAAAAAGATACCTTTCCAGTAGTGGAGAATGTGGCTACAAAAGAAGGAAATGTTATTGATAACACTCCTCTGATAGGAGAAAACATTGCTAGAGAAGAAAATGTTGAAGTATTGTAGGAGGATACTCAAATAGGACATAACTCCCCTCCTCTGCAAACTAAGAAGAATGATGAAGAAGAGGTTGTACAAGACAACTCAAAGATCAATGAGATACAAAATATAAAAAAGATTCCTCCTCCAGATAACAATTTAAAATCTGGTGATGGTGAGAAGAAGGATGAGAAGATAGTTGGAGAATCTTCCAGAACCTCTAGAGATTCATTAAATAATTTGTTAAGCATACAATTATAGTTCCAACCTGTTGTTTCTACCCAATTACTACAAATCGCAATGTAGCATGGGCATGTTGATATGGACAAGAAGTCCCCTTTGCACAAGTTATAGCTTGGTGATGCATTCCATGCCTCTGCCAGAATTTTTTTTCAAACACATTAGAAGAGAGCAGAGCTAATAGATGAAGTAGTGAAGGTGTTGTAGGAGAGTATTCCTAGAGTAAGTATTGACAATTCCTTATTTGGTCTAGAGAATTTGAAGCTTTTACTTGATTCTTTCAAAGAATATTCTATTGGTTTTGAAGAGAAGTTGGAGAAGGAGATCAATAAGAAGATGAATTATAGAAGGTTGGTGAACATAAAAATAAATGTGCCACCACATATGTAAAATTACAGAACAACCTTAAAGATGTGCAAAGTTGTGTTGTTGAAGCTAAGGATTTATTTCAATTTTTCTTGAAGTGGCCTAGTTCCACCAAGAACATAAAGGTTGAGATGGACTCAATTGAGTCCTAGATTGATAAGGCATCTAGTTCCTATGATTCGAAGAATGATGTAGTTGGATCCCCAAGAGAAGTAATTGAAAATTTTCACGAACAATTCTTCTAGTTGCAGGAACAAAGAGAAAATATTATAGTGCAGTTTGGATAGCTTAGAGATTTGGTAAATGTGAATTTCACACCTATATTCGGTGCTCTGACCAGTGCAGAGAAAGTAGTAAAGATGAATCCAATACCTAGTACTCCAGATGAAGGAGAAGAACTCCTCATGGAGTTTGAAGTTGTGAACCATATGCTTGGGGTAGCCAAGACACATTGGGAGAATAAAAAAAATGATTGACAAACATACCTTGCAAAATTGCATGTGGTATACACTTCTTCTGATTAAATCTGTGTGTATTTCTTTCCTATTTATGAATTTCAGATTCTATTGTATATATATGGATGTTAGAAGTTAGTATACCAATGAAAATTTGTATCAGTTGAGATGGATATCACTATTAGGGGAAGTTGGTTTGATTTTTGAAGAAGTTTGTTACTCTCATGCATCTATGTATATCAATTAGGGGGAGTTTTTGATTAAGTCAAATCAATTCATGTATATACACTACAACAAAATAGGCAATTAGCCTAAAATAGCGCTAGATTTTAGTGTATTTGAGTTCATGAATTGGGGACTTCTGTTGGCACAAAACTCAATGCAAAAAGGCATGTTCACTTCGACGCCGGATTTAGCGCCAGATTTAGTGTTGGGTTTAGTGCTAGATTTAGCGCCATTTTTTGTTGCTTCCAGTTTGGCTTCTAATTTTTCTTCTGGTTTTGCTTCTTGTGTTGCTTCCATGTTTGCTTCTAGTTTTGCTTTTGATTTTGCTTCTAGGTTTTCCTCCAATTTTGCTTCCAATTTTGCTTCCAAATTTGCTTCTGGTTTTGTTTCCAATTTTGCTTCTAGTTTTGCTTCCAATTTTCCCTCCAATATTACTTCCAGTTTTGCTTCCAAGATTGCTTCTGGTTTGCTTCTAATTTGGCTTCCATTGTTTCTAAAATTGCTTCTTGTTTTGCTTCCATTTTATTAATTTAATATTTTATTTCAATTCTAATTAGTTAAATATATCATATTCTTTAAATAACTCATATGATTATAGAGTAAGTAATTTTAAAATATGTTTTATTTCAATTTACCAATTAAATATATCATGCCTCTTAAATAACTCATATGATTATAGAGTAAGTAGAATTATTTAACTCATATGATTAAATAACAAGATAATTATTATAAAATGTTCATCATTTATAATTAAAACAAGTGATTCAAATATCTATATAAGTAGATCAAAACAAATGATTAAAACAAGTGAGTCAAATATGCCACTAGATTAATAACATGTCAAAATGATACATGTCCTTGAATAGTTGACATAAGTCAAAATGACACATGTACAAATGATATAAGTAAAAATGATAAATTATATAACTCAAAATGATACAAGTCAAAATGATACATGTCCAAATGATATTTTTCAAAATGATACATGCCAAAATGATACAACTCAATAATATGGTACTGCAGGCCATGAAAATGATACATATGATAGTAACCATGAAAAGAGGCATCATAATGATATATCAGAAATGATCCATGATGTAGTGTATATGATCATGAATGTCACTGGCTACTACTAGCAACTGCCTCATCATCATCATCATCATCATCATCATCATCATCATCAAGTTAACAATATCATCATCGCTAATTTCTGTCTTTTGTATCTCTGTCATCATCATCCTCATTATGTGATCTATACCGTAACCAACATACTCGATCTATATATCATGAGGATCATCTTGATCTTTGAAGACTATGGTTCTACAAAACATTTGTGTCGAAAAGTTATTATTTTATTTCCCATGCAATAATTTATTTTCATATATATCTAATATTACAAAGATGTGAAACTAAACCATAATCATATTACATCATATCAAAGTGCACATACCATAATAAAATTTCATAAAAGCTATGTACTTAATAAGTCATTCCAAAGTTGATGTAAAACATGCAACAATTCTTAATAAACGCTAGGTAAAATATGCCAAAGATTTCGTGGAAGAGGAAGAAAGATGACTGAAACTCTGGAGGCCCACCTTAATGGATTTCAGTATTCAATCATGACAGCATAAGAGATATGATATCATGTATCAAAACATTAAGCATTCATTCTTCCAGCCAGCGGAGAAGGAGATGATTACTTTGCTTCATTTTCATTTGCATAACCATATCATGGTGTGAACCAAGAAGACCAAGGATGTCTAGTTTTATGTGGAGGTAATGGATGTGGTCCAAAATTTAGGAGGGGCAAGAAGGTCAATGTATGATCCTGATGAAATTGAGGAAGAACAAAAAGAGAGGGACATGAAAAATAAAATCAATGCAGAGTTTCAAGGATTTGTCAAGTGAGTATCAGAGCTATGGGAGCAGCCTCATCTAAAAGATTTTGAACTAGAGTTTGATATACCATTTAGAGAGCTTGGTTTTCATGGAGTTCCTTTCAAAGCATCTTGATGCAGTGCTAGGAGAATCACAACTCAACTCATCATTCACTTCATAAAAAACACTTGATTCCACACAACCAATATGAGATTAAGGCATACAACTACTTGTAGTTTCCTCAAAACACATTTGACATCACCAAAACAATGAACTCAAACTCAAACTTATAGATTCCTAAGCTTGTCAATTTGGACACTCAACACCAAAATGATAACTCAAACTTCCAACATGGCTTCAATACCATTCAAGACACTCAACAAATGTAAATATGTCAAAAACAACAAACTTCATCAACAAATCCCTACATTAATGAATCAATACTCTAAACCCTTACCATTCCAACTCCTTACTTGTTTCGTGAGGGTTTCTTGAAAATACATACCCCAAGTCCATTTCCCCCCTTCCAATGCCACAAACATGTGTTATAATACCTTCACAAACATATTATACTCTTTCCCATCCTTTATTCATAATAATTCATCAATCACCATTCAAAAAAAACCTCATTTTCCATTCCTAAATATCACTGTCAACAGGCTGCTCTGTCTAATCAGTCGATAAAAAAAAGATTCAAACCTATGACATCACCAAAAATTGATTAGAGAAGGCTCAAAATACCTTTAAACTCCCCTTATAAACAATTAGAATCAAGAAAATTTCACTCACCATAATCAAATTCCTCAAAACAACTCTATACACAGACACTTTTCCAGATTTTGCCCAAAATACATACCTAAGGCTTCATGATTTCATATGCTAACCACCATAATTCAGTTTAGGTCTTTAGAAAATGATAGAATGTGCTAATATAAACCTTCTCACCAAAAATCAGGAGTTTCCACTTTACAAATCAAGAGAAAAACATTTTTTTGTATACAAACCCCAAAAACCCTATGTTCATGACAATTTTTAGAAATTGGATTGTTTGACCCTTTAAATGGCATTATAAAAATTATTGGTAAAAATAAAGTTTATCCAGGAAATCAAGACCTTTCCATCCATCTAGGTTTCAGGTCTTTACAGGTCCGCACAAGGCCGTACTAACATGTTTTCTTACTGCAATTTTTGGAAAATGTTTTTTGGACTGGTTGTCCACCAAAAACAAAATATTTCAATCCCATGTGATCTTAGGCTATGAAATGGGTCGTACAGACCGCACCATGCATCAGAACAAAAGGAAGGAAGTGGAAAATAGTGAAAATATGATTTCTTCATTACAAATCTTCAATTTTCTCTTCCACCACCCTTACAAACGATTCACAATGCCTTATTAAAGGCTCTCCAACTTCTCTAACTACCTAAAACTATTCAAATAACTTTTATGACCCTTCAACTTCCATTATTTGTCAAGTTTTTACATTGTGACAACTTTTTTTTTGCACTTTTTGACAATATTTTCAATATGGAACAACTTTGAACATTATTTGACAAATGACTTAAAATATAACTTCCTAAGACTCAAAAACCTATAAAATGGTTTGATAAACCTTATTAAATGAACCCATAGCACTCTTTAAACACTTATTACATTTTGGCCTCATGGAGGCAAGAAATAAAACAGGTGCTCCTACACCACGTTTTCTTTTATTGTTCCTACGGTAAACTATTTGATAAAGTTGGTGGAATTACCTTTCTTAGTAATCACTATTAGTGAGATTGAGATTGTTAACCTTGAGAGAGTAGGACTTGGGAAAAAGAAATTTTATATGGCTATTGTTTTAATCCTATACAACCATTGCAAGAAAAGTTAAGCTAGCATCAAATAACCAATAATTTTGAAAATAACATGAAAACTTTTAGTTGCTACTATGTCAGGAATAAAATAAAAGGAAAAAATGTTCCTTCTAGTGGCTTGATGATTGAAAATAAGGATTCATGATGAAATTCAATCTTATTGGGTTAATTTTTTATTTTTTTTGATGAAATAGATCAATATATAGAACTTAAATGGAAATAGATACAACCTATCCTCATGTTGGTACCCATATGAAAATCATCTCTTGTGATCCCTTTTGTCATCATTTGAATTTTGATCTTGTATCCATCCAATCAATTGTGGTTCTCGTAGTCAGTTTTTTAAGTCATCTTGTCATTGTCTTTTCTTTGCTAAGATAGAGAGAAGTGATCATCAACAAGTCCGATAAAAGATGACATTTAAATAATAGTATGCAAGAGCAGAAAACAATGAAGTTCTCGATTGGTGTTGACTACAACGAAAGAAAGATGACTATGGAATGGCTAAGACATGAGGTTTGAATCGGAAATGCTTTTTTCCCTTGGCACATATTTTTTTGGGCCCAACCATGGAGTTAGTTCACCTAATTAGCAACAATAGCAAGGATCTAAGTGAATTCTTCCAAAGAAGTAAAAATATAAAGTTAGGGCACATTTTTGTGTGGTTGAAACCAAAGAAAACTAAGCTCCAATTCCAAAAAAGGGCAGATTGATTAGTGATTGATGCCCAACTTGATAAGAATTAAATTTGTTAAAGGGTGCTCACTTTAGAGGTGGTAATGGCACTAGCCTCCTCCGTCTAGCAAGTTTTAAGATGGAAAAGTGATTGATGATCTTCACTCAAAACTAAAGGGCTAAAGGTGCATTGTTTCAGAGGAAAAACCCTAATAAATCTACACCTTCAACATTGAAACCATGGAAAATGCATTATGAGCCCATGCCTATGTATGAGATCAAGCCTTTGAGTGAAGTATGATACACATCTTTGTGGATTTAACCACTATAAATATCCATCGAATCATATGAAAGAGTGGAAGTAAGTTAATAAAAATTTGCTCAAATTAAGTAATTGTGCTTTTAGAGAGAAAAAACCTTCATTCATCTCTGCTTCATCATAAGAAACATTGTAATTACGTTAGTAATCAGAACTTAGCTAAAAGGGGAAAAATGAAGATATCTCACTCAAAACTCAATATTAGAACCTCCCACTTGATTCAAATGAAAGATAACACATGCCCTCAATAAATTCCATCACCCTTGGTCTGTGGTACTTTTGTATGGATGATAAATTCAACTTGTAGCAACAGATTTCTTGAAAACACAAAATTTATGCAAAAAAACTAATAGATTTTGTGGTATTTCTTTCAAAATGCAACTTTCCAACCCCCATCACGAGGTGTACATGTATTTTAAATGTTTAAAAACCCAAAATTAAATCCACAAACTGAAAAACCACTTTTCAAACCCCAACTAACCATTGGCCTTTACAAATTTTGCATATTTGCAAATTTATTGTTGACAACTATTTGCATATTTGCAATATTTTCACTTTTGACCCTCCTATTCACCTAAGACATTACCAATGAAATTTTTAGACCTTATTCCACTTAGAAGCATGACTCAACACAAGAAAATTAACACTCAACCCACCTTGACAACCTTTTAGTCAAAATTAGAAAGCCAAAAACAATTGTTTTTATAGAAATTTCTGATTTTTGTAACATTTTTAGCAATTTCAAGCCTTGGTACGAATCTGTACAAGCTCTTATTTCTCTACAGGTGCTTGGATCAGGTGTGGGATGGACCTAGCTTTTATTTTCATCATATTTTGAGGCTCTACATTGATTTTAACAGATTTTATTGTTGATCTACAGAAAACTGGTTTGAATTTGTACATACAAGGGTTTTGAGGCCTTAAATGGAGTTCGACCTATTCCACCTTCTATAAATTGCTGTGAATAAGTGGAATGGGTCTATTAATGTATTATTAGGTGTTTAGAGGCTTCAGGGAGTAGGGGCAGATCGTTTGAGGTCAATGGGCATGAAGTCTAGTTGCAAAAATGAGTGATTTTTTAGTGAAAAAGAGTGAAATTGTAAGGTTTTAGTATGGAAAAGTGTGAAATTTGTGGGGGAAGAAATTTGTGAAGGTGTATTAAGTGTTTGAAGACATAAAGTGAGGATTTTGCAATTGGGTGTTTTAGAAAGTGTTTCTCTTGAAGGGGAAGGTGTATTCTAAAGTTTTGAGACCTGATAAGTGGCTTACCAGTAGAAAATTAATGGGGAAACAAGTTTTAAGAGTAGTTTCTTTGAAAAATAGGCCAAAATTAGCCTTGTAGGACAACGGTGAAGACCAGATTTGAAGAGGTTGGTCCAAAGTGACCATAGCTGTTTTGAGATATGTTTTATAAGGCTCAAATGGGTCATAGAATCTGTTTTTTTTTTTAGGATATTCATTTTTATGTTGAAGATTTACCCGATTTCACCTATATGGACTACTACAAGAGTTTAAGTCTTTGAATGCAAGAATTTGTGAATATGATGAAACAGAGTTTTTTGAGTGCTTTGTTGATATGAACCTATCAAATAAATGATGTTTAAGGTGTACTAGAGGTTAGGTGAGAGTTGGAATCAATTTTTGGTGGTTTGGAGTCTTTTTGGCCTTATGAAATCAAGGTATAGTGAAGAGAATTTGGGTAAAGTTTGTGTCAAACAAGAGAATTTGAGTTTGGTTGATTTGAAGACCTTCCCTACATTGCATCAAAAAATTTCAAGCTTTATATTGATGTTTTTTATTCAATAAGTGATAGCTTTGTTTATCACTTGGCACTTTTTTTGGGAGTCATGTGTTCAATTTGTTTAACACTCCCTTGTTGATGTAAAATTACTAGTCTCTACATTAGCCAAAAGTAAGCATTCATTTGTTTTCCCTTTAAAACTTGATTGCAATGGAATATTGGTCTTTGTTTTAGCTAGTATGAAGTTGTGTTTGTTTTTTTGTTTGTTTGTGCTTGATAGTTTATCCTTTGCTATATTTGAAAATATCACTACAAAGCTTGACTGTTAACAATTTGGTGTATGCATTTGAGGGCAAAAACATAGTCATTTAGTGATTTTCATTTAGGCTCAAAAATATAATAAAGAAAATTTTACACTATGTTCTTTTTGGAAATAGAAAAAATATTCTAAAGAGGTTGCAACCAAGCTATCACCTGGAAAGAGAAAAAATGCAGAAATAAAAAAATCTTTCATCGTTTGATCAAACCAAATATGGAGAGTATGATTTGTTTCATTTCTTTTGCTAGTGAGCTAAGTACAAAGAAGTCGAGCCAAGATAGAAGGGTTTCAAAATAAGGATGCATGGTAGAAAGAAAACACCCATTCATTCGTATCTATTGAGTCCAAATCGAGCTTGTTTTGATAGAAAACAGAGGTAAGATATAGAGAAATTGTGCATAGAAACTTACTCAACTTCTTGTTGTTCAAAGAAATGCGAGCTCTAGAAGTGATTTGATGTCAACCTCAAGACAAGCAAGGCGTCGATAGAGTAAAGAAAGAGAAAAATGCATGAGAATCCAAGAATAAATGTCTTTGAAAACACATTCAGATAAGTGGAAATAAATGATGAACCATGAAAGCTTTACCTGATTCGGCCTCAACATAAATTTATGTGAAGAAAACTCTCAAAAGCAGTGAGAAAATTGAGAGAGACTCCTTCAGAAAGCTCAAGGTTTCAAACCCTAATGATGGTGGCATGTGTAGGGCAAGGGAGCTCAAAAAAACCAAGTTAAAATGAGAGTTTAAAATTAGGGCTTGGGTATTTTGTTCTAACTCATCATGGTGGCAGAAATATTGATGTGAAAAAACTCTCACACAATCATGTATGGTGTATATGTTTAATCATTGAATCTTTTAATATTCAAATAAATTTAGAAAACAAAATACATATATTTTATAATAAAAAATTACTATTATTTATTAAATTTATTAATTTGTATGTTCAATTAACAATTAAAAACTATTGATGTTATTTTATATAAAATAAAAATGTGAAAAATATCTTTGACAATTATTAATTTTAATTTTAAAATATATATAGAAAAATATTTATTTAAATAAAACTAAAATGAATATGAATTAAATATATAATTTAATCATTAAATTATGATTTTAATTATTATAATTTAAAAAAATTGTGTGATTGTGATTGTGATTGTGATATTACATTAGATTCCTTGTGCACTAAGATTTTTTTTAATTAAATAGATCCACCTCTTGCATTTCTTCCAAACCATTCATATTATTATCGTGAAAAATAAATTCTAAATAATGATTAATATTCAACATATAAATTTTATTATTTTTTATTTATTTTATAATATGTTACAAATTAAATATTGGAATTTTTAATTGAAAAGAAGATAAAAATGTCATTTAATTCAAATGCTATTAATTCTCAAATTTAAGATCATACTATTTTCTTCATATTATCCTTTAAAAACATTTTTTTATCCTTTAGTCAAAAATTTTAAACATGGGAAAATTTGTAGATGATTGGATGCAGAAATGAGGTGTATTCTACCATAAAATGTACAAAAGGGATATAGTTGAATTTTTAGGCCCTTGTAGTCACACCAAGGGATGTATAAGGTTGAGGGTCCAATGTATAAGGTAGAGGGTATACTAGGGGTTGAGGGATTAAGGTAGAGAGTTTACTGGGGCTTAAGGGTTTAAGGGTTTAGGGTTGAGGGTAGAGGGTAGAGGCTGGTTTAAGGGATGAGGGTTGAGGGTTGAGGGTTTAGGGTTTAGTGTTGAGTGTTTAAGGGTTGATGGTTTAGGGTTGAGGGATTAGGGTAGAGAGGGAGGGATGGATGGAGCGAGAGATGGAGGGAGAAGTGAGATAGAGAGGAGACTAGAAGAGGAGGGAGGGACAAAGATATATGAGGGTTGAGGATCCAATGTATAGGGTTGAGGGTTGAGAATTGAGAGTATAGAGTTGAGGACCTATAGGGTTGAATATGGTTTAGGGTATTGGGTTGAGGGTATAGGGTTGAGGGTAGAGAGTAGAAAGTTTAAGGGTTTAGGGTTTAAGGGTTTAGGGTTGATGGTTAAGGGTTGAGGGTAGAGCATATAGGGTATAAGTTTGAGGGTATATGGTTGAAGGATTAGGGTTGACGGTTGAATGTATAGGGTGGTGGAATGGATGGAAAGGAAGGAGGGATGGATGGAAGGAGAGAGGGAGATGGAAGAGAGGAGGGACAAAGATATGAGGGTTGGGAGGATCCAAATGTATAGGTAGAGGGTTGAGAATTGAGGGGTATATAGAGGAATTGAGAAGGATGGTTTAGGGGTGGACAAGGAGGGTCGAGGGATGAAGGAGGGGTAGTGGAAGGGTTTAGGTTTAAAGGGGTTTAGCTGATGGTTAAGTGGTTGGAGGACAGGGTATAGGTTTGACTAGTGAAAGAAGGAGGGGTCTAAATGGAGGATAAGTGGACAAGGAAGGAGGGTAGAGGGGCTGAGGAGTTTATGGTGGTGGATGGTGGCTGGATGGAAGGAATGGAAGGAAGGGAAGGAAGGAGGGGTAGAGGGTCAGAGGCCTGGCCAGGAGCTGAGGACCCATAGAGTTGATGGTTTAGGTATTGGGTTGAGGTTTAGGGTTGGATGGATTAGGGTCAGAGGGTAGAGGGGTGGTGAAGGTTTGAAGGTTTAGGGTTTAGGTTTAAAGATTTGTGGGTCAGATGGTTATGCGGGGTTGAGGGTAGAGCATTTAGGTATAGGCTCGTGCATGCTGGAAATAGGATGCCACTTAATTGCAAAATCCTAAACATTAATTATTTCCATGTATCTCCTAAGTTCTTGGAATTTGTCTAACAAACACTCAAGATTAGGATGAGACATTTGATGAAATAAATCATGAAATTGACATTTGTAGTTATTCCTAAATAATAGGAACATGTGGGTGCACATTACGGTAAGGTGACACTCTAAATCTTAAGTTCAGTTTAATTATTTGTAGTAAGAGATAGAACACTTCTCAAATTTTATGTGTAAAGATCCTAAGAGTTAGGTTTGATGTTTGCATGCATGAAGTTTAGCTTCTAGTTCAGTTCAGACGTACTTAGTTTAGTTTAGTTTAGTTTAGTTCAGAATCAGTTCAGTTCAGTTCAGTTCAGTTATGGTTCAATTATCTTCAGTTAGTTTCAGTTGTATGTTAGTTAACTTCAGTTAACTTGGAATGCATGGATAATAACTTGAGTTGTATGACAGATAACAGGGACTACCTCCAATTAACAGGGGATGACCATTCTTGCATGAATGGTGTTGAGTAAATGTTTTAGTTAACTAGAAATCACTTGGAGCCAACTTGGGAACCTAAGATGCTTTCTTGGATTTACCTATTTTGCATGTTGAGATATTTATGATGGCTCAGTTAAGTAGAATTACTTATGGGCACCAAATTTGAGGAAGAGATTTGGAATTATCAATAGAATGAAGGTTGAGTTGTGACTTCAGTTTGGGACGCCCAAATGGATGAAGCACATGTTTTAGCATTGTTCTTCACAGGATAACCCTATTTGCATGAGATATGGTGTACCTTTTAGGGACAGGGCTTGAGCATTGTAATTGTCACTCGTGTTGAGTTTACAAAGCTGATTAAAGCCTATATATCTCAAGCAAGTTGAATAAAGTGATCAGAGTTTTTATTGCAGGTTGTGAAGAAGATTGGCGAAGACAAAAAAAGCATTCTCAAGCAAGAATTGGAGCTATTGTAATTCAAAGATTGAATAATAGAATAATTCTTCGTGGAGTTTTTTCCTGAAAGGGTTTCTCCACGTTACATCTTGTGTAATCTTTCTAATATCCTATCTAGTTCTTCTATCAACTTATGTCTACATTCCACAACAGTAAAATGGATTAATCAAGATAATCACCCACAAAGAATATTTAACAAAAGAAAAAGTTTATTTAGATCAGCAATATTAAAGTTTTACAGAGTATTAAGCTAAGAAAATACCTCATTTTTCAATAGGTATATGGTTGAAGGATTAGGGTTGAGGGTCCAATGTATAGGGTAGAGGGTATAGGGGTTGAGGGTTTAGGGCTTAAGGTTGAGGGTTGAGAGATTAGGGTTAAGGGTTGAGGGATCTTTAGATGCAAGTGAAATGTAAGCAAGCAATTGAAGGCCAATGAATATTGGGGAAGGATTTTTTTGTTCTAAAACCCCTAATCCCTGGTAGATCAGAGCAATTAGGTGTTAAACCCAACGCTAAATTTGATGCTAAACCTGGCACTAAACCCAGTGCTAAACCCATCGATAAACTCGGTGCTAAACTTGACACTAAACCTGGAGCTAAACCCGAAGCTAAACACGGCACTAAAACTGACGCTAAACTCGGCGCTAAACCCAATGTTAAACCCAACACTAATTAGTGCCTAATTTAGTGCCTACTTGTTTTGATTAGTGCAAAAAATGCCAAAAATGATGCCATTTCGATAAATAGCGCTGAATTTTTCAAAATATTGGAGAAAAATACATTAAAACAGTGGGTGGAAGCAAAAAAAAAAGAGCAAAAAAGGGAGCTAATCACTGGGATTTGTTGTAGTGATATGAAAGGGGGAGCATAGAACAAGAAATATGTATGCACCCTTTTCCCTTGATGTCAAAGGGAGAGAATATTTTGGAGAAGATATGGAGAAGAGTTGGTGCATGTTGCCATCAATGATAGAGGGGGAGATTTTGGAAGTTTGAGGAGATTATCATTGACATGGTTGTTGGCAACATGAGCATGAGCTTATAGTGTTGTCATTGATGTCAACATTGTGGTTTGATGAAAAGATTGATGAGCAGTTGGTTGGTGAAGCTTAAGTGATTGAGGTGATGGTAATATAGCATATAGATGTAGATGTTTTGCTCTAGTGCAAAATAAATGGATTGATTATTTGGCTAAGTGTTAGAACACAATTTTCAATATACAGAGCATCAATTTTTTGGTCCACATTGGTTCACCTTGAGGTATTTTTTTCTGGGGTTCTAAGGAAAATTTGGTATGCATTTGAGTACCAAAGTTTCATGTAAATTTATGTCCTTTGGTGCAAAAGTTATGCTTGACAATATATCGGGTTTGCCAGTGACACTGTTGTCAGTGCAGAGTACCTATTTGGAATGGTCTGCATTCTGCCATGAAATAATATTTGGTCATGAGGATTTGTGGAAGTTTTTATACGTTTCAAAAGAGTATGTATTCCAAGAGTGTATTTTGACATGTCAGTTTGTGGGTAATCAATTGGTGTATTTTGGTGTTGTCTCACTAGTGGTGCTGATCTAATATGTTTGGGGTCATGCAGAGTTAAGGAAGTATTGATCAATTATGTGGGAGCTATTATAGGTCTATGTTGACCTATTTGGGTGTGTTACAAGTTTTAAATGAAGGTGTGAAGCATGCATATTTGATCTTGAGTTGACAAGTTATTATTTTGCATGATAGATGTCTAATTAGGCTGACCTAATTGATGTTGTAGGTGATTGTGAATGCAATGGGTATAAGTATAAGATTATTTTGGTGTTGAAGAGTGATGATTAACTAGTGTGGTGCTAATTCATAAGCAGAGCATGCAAATGTGATGTGAATGCGAAGTAGAGCAAAGTGTTTGAGCATAGTAGCATGAAGTGTGTTGATTCAGTGTTTTGAGATTCAATGAAACTGTATTTCTACATATTGTAGATGTATTTGTAGCAATTCAAATTTTGGCAATGAGCCACCCCTCTCTTCTATTTCTTTTATTCTCTTGATAGTGAGTCCACCAGACAATGAGTCCACCTAGCAGTGGGCCTTTCTGTAATATCTTATAACTGGCTATAATATATTTTGAGCTAAACCTCAGTATGGTTTTTCCCTTTTTAGGTTTTCCATGTAAAAATTTGGTGTTCATGTGTTACATGCTTTGATGGTTTCTTTCCTTACTACAAATTGAATATGATGTGTGGAATGAATGTTTAATGTTTAAGTGGTTTCAAAGAATACCGATTCACCCCCTTTCAGTATTATGGGTGTTCAACAATTGGTATCTGATCCTGGGTCATAGGTTTGAACCCCTCTCTTGTGTTGGGGGATTGTTGCAAGGTGTGCACCCTTGGTCTCCTTGTGTTGTGCAGTGCAACACTTGGGTTCGTTACATGGATTAACTGCCTCCCATGGATTCATTAACTTTGACAGTTGTATTAGGCACTAATAGGTCGATCTTTTGGTGCAACAACAACCATCTGTGCAACATAAAGTCGGGGACAATTTAATGATTGGATGCATTTATTTAATACTTGTCCTTTAGAAAATGGTAAAAATTAGGATTTGGAATGCATAATTTGGAAAATTAGAAGCTTAATAAAGTCCAATAAATTAGGAGGCCAAAACATAACGTGAAATTGTAAGTGTATACAATTTTCTATGTTATTGGTTGATTAAGTAGTTTTGATGTAGAGAAAAAGGTACACATTTGAGAATTGAGAGTAATATGAGGACTAGGATAGATATGAGCATAGGAATTTTGGTATTTTAAGTGATAATTAGAGTCTAATCAATGAACACCAAACTAGACAAAATCATGTGCCAATTTACTATGTATTTAAAACCTTTATGTAAAATTATATAAAATAATAGGGAAAAGCATAAGGGTATGCACTTTTCACCTTTATAGTTATAAACTAACCTCTAGTTATTAATAAATGAGAAATAATATGGGCTAAAAATTTAATAACTGGCTATAAGAAATGATTACTCACACAAACTAATTTTTCATGTAGATAATTATAATGGTAAATTTTTCATATTCTCATCAATTCCCATTTAATTTTATGTATGTTTTGAGAAAGTGGCCTAATATAATTATATATTAACAAATGGTGCACTTTTGTGCAACATCAAGCTTATTCCTCCATTACATTACTTATCCATTTACACATATTCCCACATCCCTTGTCGATGTATATGCATATTTCTATACATCCTTCAACTATTATGCCCATTATTGGACCCATCCTCATACACTCATTATGTGCCTTGATTTTTGTAGCATTATATCCTCAATCAATCTCATGGAAGCAAGATCAATTTTACATATAGACCCAACTTGTAGTTTTCTAAAATTCAAATACAAAATATGATAGACTTCCACCCATTTCTTTCTCACTTAGA